>JBBPJT010001111.1:0-11312 GCA_038088895.1 Xerocomus potaroensis | reverse complement strand
CCAGGGTTGAGGGCTTACCATAGATAGCGCTTAGTCAGCATGGTCTGTGCGCCATGGCTGGTAGTATAAGTAGTAGCGCTTTCCCTGTTGTAGCCCTAAGCTTAATCTCATCGTTACACCGTTACAATGCCTAAGTGTGGGCTAGTAACTTCTTGTGGCTTTCTCCTCATTCCGGTTGTCATACCCTGAGGATTCCATCGCCTCCGTCGTTCCATCCTCACTCCGCCGCCGTGCCCTGAGGACTCTTCTCTTCAACCATTGTCCATCGTCATTCCGGCATACGCCCTTGACGACTACATCATCCATCCACCACGTTGGTCTCCATCGCCGTCTTCGTCCTTGCAACTATCCTAGTGGACGTTGCCCTCGCAATCTTGTCCTCAGCAGTTCTCCTCGTGGGTGCCTTATATCTTGTTGTCGCCCTCGTAGTTGCTGCCATTCGAAGCTACTGGCTCACTACGTAACAGATTTTCTTTTCGTAACCATGGAAGTCCTAAAATAAGTGACTCTTTTCCCAGGGTAAAAGCCAAAAAGGTCCATGGCCATGTCCAGTTGCCTATCTTTAGTGTGACGGACACATAGTATTCAATGGTCGAGCTTTTATTTACAGTTCTGTCCACATTTTGAGCAATTTGAGGGGTGGAGAGCTGAGTAAGGGGCAACTTGTTTTTCTGAGCAAAATGGAGGTTAATAAAACTGCTGGTCACTCCACTATTGACTAAGGCAGAGGTGTCAATGTGATTAGAGGGGCTGAAGAGAGAGAGGGGAAGACACATGGATCATTTATTTCATCCTGTGTAATGTACAGCTGCTACAATTTCAATTGGAAGAGAAATGGTTGATTTTGCTTTCTCCTGTTTTAAAAATTCTTTCCCTTGGCCTTGGCCAGCTCTGTCCAAGCTATTGCTTCAACTTCTTCATTATCCATATAATATGCTTCCAATACAGAGTGTATTTGTTCAGCAGCAGTTCCCTGTTCGACCAGATGAGAGATATATTGATCTAACTTCATCAGTTCTGTTTGTACCACTCTAATAGGGGTGGCTGCAGGTGCGCAGGGATGAGACAATCCTGGTTGCATTGAGAAAGGGTTTGATGGGATATGGGGTCAGAATGGGTTATTAGAAGTCATTGGTGGTTGCTGCCCTCCTTCTTGATGGTTGCTTGCCCAACAACCTACCTGGTGACAGGTAAAGCACTGATTTTCTCGGAGATGTTTGGCACAATTGGTGGGGGTCATAGTTACCCCACTGATATCCATTGTGTTTGGATCACAGGGTTGTCCTCCCACTTGAAGGGAACCCTTGGTGCAAAGGGTGCAAATTCTCTGTTGTTGTGCATGGAACTTGGAGGTGGCTGCTACCCATCCATCAAGGGTATCTGGGATCTCTGCCATGGAGAGGATCATCTGACTCAACTGAGGGTCCAACCCTCCAGCAAAGGCATCAATGAGGGTATTCTGATCCAAGATGCCACTCTGAGTGGCATTTAACTAGAAATCTGCAAGGAAAGTCTGGAACCCTTCGGTTTGATTGCAAAGGTTTTGTTTCATGGCTAGCATTCTTCAACATGCTTCGTCTTTGTAATTGAATGGATAGAAGGTCTTCCAGAACTCTTCCATCAACCAGTCAAAAGTCAATTTGTCTGGGAGAGTGGTAGGATCATCGATTTTATGATACCACTTTTCAGCAAAGGGAATTCCCCTCCCCTTCATCAGCTTACTCAGCATTACTAACATCTTTGGGGTGTCAAAGATGTAATGGGTAGGGTTCAACGAGAAATAGGCATGCATGCCCATGCTCCAACTAAGGGCTTCATCTGTTTCACCCAAGAAGGCTTCTGGGAGTCCTGCCTTTGTTTTGGGGGGAATGTGAACTGGGATCTGTACCTGTGGAACTGTGGGTGGGGGAAGGGGGACAGCTACATTTGGGTCATCCATGGCTGAAGCAAGAAAATCAATGTTAGAAGGGGAAGTGGCAATGTCTTCTTGATAGAGGTTGTCGTCAGATTGGGAGGAACTGGAGGGGGTAGAGGGTGGGGGAAGATATCAGGGACCTATGGTGATGGATAATAGAGAGGCTTAATAGCACTCAATGTGGAAAAGCTAGTTCTTTTGTTACACACAAGCATAGTAGAGACAAGAGGAGATTCCTAGTTGAATCACAACCTTAGGAGGGAACCAAGGAAACTAGGGAACTATGTTTGGTTGTGTAAAACTGGCTTGAGATACAGATACATGTGCTATGGTATTTATATCCTAAGGGTTGGTGAACGGACCAAGCAGTACTCTACTGAAAGTGGACGAAATGCTGTGGTGGGGAAAGCCAAAAACAAAGGATGTGGGAAAAATGGGGAATATGAGGTGTTCAACAGAGAAGGCCTAGAAAGGGAAGAAGCGTCTGAACAAAGAAGAGGAAGACAAAAGAAGACATATGCCCTAATCATAATAAGGGAAAAAGTGAGAGAGATGAACAAAAACTGTTACAATAAGAGGAACACAAGGCAAATAAGAAGCCATGCCTAGAATAGAAATAGCATCCAGATCATGAGAAGATAAGTCAAGGCAATAGAAAGGTTATCATATATTCAGAAAAGGAAAAGATCAGAAAAAGATAATAGAAACAAAGGGGTCAAGAAGGATGAAACGTAACAGTCCTCATTATATTTTGTTGTCTCCTTAGTTCCAGGACACTTTTCTTCTCTTTCTAGGCTTAGTCATTCGTTGACTGCCTCGTGTCCCCAACTTCCCCATAGACTTTATCTTGGCATCCCCATAAGCCCATTATAGTAGAACACCACTTGGTCCATTCACCACTGACATAGTATAAATACCCCAGTGCATGTACTAGTAACATTAAGCTAGTTCTATGCAATAACAACATAGTTCCCTAGTTTCCACAGTTCCCTCCTAAGGTTGTATTCAACTAGAAGTCCTCTCTGACACTTCACTACATGTTCATGTAACACTGTCCAAACAATGAGGATTTTTGTAACACTGCAAAGAAGATGAGGTTTTGTGCAATGGCTGGAAGGAAATTGACTTGAATAGGGAAAGTGGAAGGGATGAGATGAGTGGCATTGGTGGGTTGGGGAGATGAAGTGGATGGAGTAGCATTATGAGTGGCTGGCATGATGATTGGCATGATATGATCTAAGGGTAGTTAGAGCACATGTTCCTGTTTATATTGCCATAGGATGGTCCATGCACCAGATAAGTTCCATTCTGGTTCCCATGTATTCTCAGCCATGGAATATCCTTTCTACTTTATCAGGTATTTCCAATTCTGCAGAGGTCCTTGATGTTATAAGAACTGCTCTATCTTCTATTCTTCTTCTCCTTCTATCTCTATTGATGGGGGGCATAACACAGATTTCCCATACTCTGCAGTCATCCTGAATGGGGTGAGTGTTACACTTGGCCCTGGTGGGGATGAGTGTAACCCTTGAAAAGGGGATTGGAGTCTGGGCCTTCATGTTGAAGGTATCAATGCCTCACAAACTGGAGGACTTGGATCAAGAATTGATGAAGTAGACCATCTAAGAGGATTGCAAAGCAAACGTTGGAGAGACCAGAGGATCTATTGACTTGTGGGTCACAAGATACAAGGGAGATTCTACTTAGAGTTGTCATACAAGCAGCACTAGACTAAATAGGTATTGGAATGGTGCATGGACCATGCTGTGTCTACTGTGGAATGACTCATAGTGAGTCATGTTGAGTCATAGCTATCATATTGTAGCAACCATCAATCAAGGGAGATAATGGGGACATGAGGCATTCGATAAGTGAAGGCCTAAAATGGAAATAGTGTCCAATTGTGAGAGATATTGACAAGATCATAAAAAGACTACTGGACAAAACAGAAAAGGAAGAATCATAGAAAGTCAATGAAGAAAAGGAGCTCAAAGAAATAAAACATAACAGTAAGAAGGGAAGTGTGAAAGACATTATGAATCCACCACTGTATGGATAGGCAGAGTTGATATGCCACTGGGGAGATGACCTTCAAGATCTCAAATGGGCCTTCTCTTAGTGGGTTCAGTTTCCTCCACAGTGAATGTTACACTTGACCTGGGTAGGGATGGGTGTACCCCTTGAAAGGGGATCTAGATCTTTGCCTTCATGCTAAAAGTATCATTGCCTCACAAGCTGGAGGACTTAGTCTTTGAAGTGTTGGTGAAGTAGAACATCCAAGAGGGTTGCAGAGCAAACATTGGAGAAACCAATGGATCTATTGACAAGTATGTCACAAGATGCAAGGGAGAAACTACTTAGAGTTATTGTACAATTGGTGCTGGACTAAATAGGTATCTAAATGGTGCACAGACTGTGCTATGTCTACTGTGGAATGACTCATAGTGAGTCATGACAAATCATAGCTATTGTATCATGGCAACCATCAATCAAGGGAGATAAAAAGGAAACACAAGGCAAGCAAGAAGAGATGCCTAGAATGGAAATAGTGTCCGGGTCATGGGAAAGTCTGACAAGACAATGGAAAGGTTATCATGTGTTCCAAAGAAGGAAGAATCAGGGAAAGAGAATAGTGGTAAAGGGGCAAAGAAAGATAAAACGTAACAGTGAACTCCATTTCAGGTTTTTGGCCTCGAGCCACACCTTATCTCCGACTTTCCATGGCTGGAACTTGCTATGAATCCTTTCCTGCATATACTGTTGTGCCAATTGATATGTGCTGAGAGCTTCTATCTGTGCCTTATCCAGTGAAGTCAGCTGTTCCATTAGTATGGGAATGAATGTTTTGCCCAATGAAGGATAGGAGCATGGTTCATATCCAAGAAGAAGTGAGAATGGGGTACATTTTGTCATTGAGTAAACTGATGAATTATGTACAAATTGTGCCATGGGCAACAAGTCTACCCAGTTGGTGGGGTTATCTTGACAGAAGAGACAAAGATATGTTTCTAGCTCCTGATTTACATGTTTGGTCTGCCCATCAGTTTGAGGATGGTAGGCTAAGGGGAGGGCAATGTCATAGTGAAGTAAATGAGCCAGTTCCATGCAAATGCTGAAGTGAATTGAGGACCTCAATCAGAGATAAGCCTATTGTGTAGTCTCACACAGGGGAAAATCCTTGTATAAAAAAGATGTGCTACACCTGCTGTATTGATAGTTTTAGAGCAAGGAAGGAAAAAGACCCCCTTACTAAGGTCTTGGTCAACCATGACCAAGACAGAATCAAATGTAGAAATGAGGGGAAAACCAGAGATGAGGTCAACAGACAATTGTTGAAAAGGGTAAGTGGCAGTGGAGGTGAGAGGAGAGAGAGGGGAAACCATCAGATAAGTGTTAACTTTACTAGACTGGCAAAGAGGATATCCCAAGACAAAATGATGAACAAATGTCAACATGCTGGGCCACTAGTAGTCACATTGGAGAAGAGAAAGGATACAGAAAATGCCACCATGACCTCCTAAAGGGGAGGAATGAACAGAAGCAATAAGAGAGGTATGAGTGAAGGGAGGAATGTAAAGATAACAATGAAAATACAGATAGCCATCAGAGAAAGACCAATTGAGAAGGGAGGAGTGAGGGAAAAAAAGGGATCCTTCACACATTTTGTCCAAAGCAGAGAGGACAAGAAGATCAGAGGGAGAAGAGAGATGGATCTTGTTGGCAAGTACTATATTGATAAGAGAGATAAAGAGGTCAGAAGGGAGCAGAATGACATCAGAATTGTCAGAGGTAGTGTTGACTACCTGGGATTGAGAGAGCATGTCAGCCGGACCCATGGCAGACCCTGGTTGGATGGAAAACTGCAAGTCAAAGTCTTGAAGGAACAACATTCATAGTGTCTGTCAGTGAGAGAGTTGGTGGGGTTGACAAAAGTATGAGAGGTTTTTGTGATCTGTTAAAACAGTAACAGGATGACCAGTTCCTTGTAGATAATGACACCACTCAGTCAAGGCATGAATAACAGCTAGAAGCTCCCAATTGTAGATATCATAATTCCACTCTTGGGCAGACAGAGTCTTGGAGAGGTAGCCACAAGGGTGGAGATCACTGTTATCATCCTGTTACATCAAGACACCTCCTATAGCGATCAGGGAGGCATTGGTCATAATGATGAACAGACAGGTTAGATCTGGAGGAGTGAGAACTGGAGAGTGTTATGACCTTAAGCCTCAAAGACTAATGGTACCACACTGGCTGGACAATCTTACAGTATTCCACTAAGACTGGCAAGAAATAGAGTAGAGGATGGATATATGTGACAAAAATGGAGTGAGAGCTGTCCTTAATACCTTGCAGCTCAAGTCTGAGAGACTGAATGCCAACAAAAGTACAAGTGGATTAGGCTAGAGTATCTGGTACATGTTCCTACTTATTTATATGATAGTTCTAATGTGCACAGACTCTACTGTGGTTGGTGCTGCACATCTTAGTGTTTGGAGTGATCTAAAGAAGTAGTTGGTACCAGGTCTAGCCTGCTAAAGTCAAAAGAAGTATGGAGTGTTTGAAGAAAGGGTAATGGTAGTGAAGGTAACTAAGTGTAGGATAAGAAAGTGTACATTTTGGCAAAGTAAAGTAGTGGTGTTGTAACAGAGAGCATGTAAACACCTGTTTTAGTTTCTAAAAGGCAGTTTCACATTCTGGAGTTCAAACCAAGCCTACAGTTGGTCTTTCTTCATAAGGGTATGGAAAGGAGCTGCTAAGGTGGAGAAGCTGGGGATGAACTTGCAATAAAAATTGCAAAACCCCAAGAATGATCATATCCCTTTTACTGAAGAGAGGGAAGCCCACTGATGGATCACTGCTAATTTAACTAGGTCCATCTTCATGTTGTTGTGGGATACAATCATCCCCAGATATTCCACTGATGATGTGTCAAAAACACATTTAGCTAGTTTGAGGTATAAGGAATGTTCCCTCAACTGAGTGAGAACCTTTTGAGTACATTGGTGGTAAAGATGAAGATCTGAAGAATGAAGAAGAATGTCATCCATGTAAATTATAAGCCATCCTTCCACAAGATAATCACGGAAGAAATAATTCATCATAGCTTGGAAGGTCGCCAGAGAATTGCATAGACCAAAAAACATGACTGTTGGTTTGAAGAGACCAAAGGGAGTGATGAAAGCCACCTTCCATTGATCCTCTGGTCATATTAGGATGTTATTATACCCTCACTGAATATTGAATTTAGTGAAGATATGTGAGTCTTTTAATTGGTCCATTAAGGCAGAGATCAATGGAAGGGGGTAGTGTTATGCTTTTGTTGGAGAGGGAGAACTTCTAGTCACTAGAGTAACCCAGAGACCTTAGAAGTGACACTGGAAGGACTAGGAACTACACTTGTATTGTGTAGAACTAGCTTGCCTCTACAAGTACATACACTGGGTATTTAACCTAGTCAACTGGCGAACAGACCAAGCTGTACCATCTAAACATAGAAGAACAATACTATGGGGAATGCCAAGAACTAGCAAGGAAAAGTTTGGGAACATGAGGGTGATGAGAAGTCATCCTAGAAAGGAAAAAGCATTTGAGACAACAGAAATGAATCGTGGAACAAAACAGGATAGACGGAAATGAAAAGGAATAGTGAAATGAACTCATATGTACATATACAGACGAAAATTGTAACATAAGGTCTGCACTAGCATAAAGGGCACCGACCTTACTTATCTATTCCTTATCAAGGAAGTCATAGATCGCATCATCTGGGTCGTTCGGTTCCACGTCTAATTCCTGGTGGTGAACTCTTCGTGGACATAACTCCCCCCATGGAAGGGTACGACATTCGTCACACTCATCTGGTCCACACTTGTACAATGGACAAGGCTGACCCCAATGCTGTCGTTGGCAATAGACACATGCTGCTTGAGGGCAGTTGTGCAGGTCATGGCTGGTGCTGTATATCGAACAGGAGGGACATTGATGGGTGGGGCACCAAATCCCAAGATGAGTATCTACTTCATCACACCACTCACAGCGAGAGAACCACGTGGTTTCCACTGCAGATGAGGACGAGGCTGGCATATCAATGTATGTTGGGGTGACGAAGGTTTGGGGTACAATGGAGGGCATTTGTTTCTTCTTCATTGAGGATTGAAGAGTGTATGCAGAGGAAGAGGGAAGTCCGTATGTCATAATGGCTTTCTTCTTACCCTTCCTAATCTTCTTGGAAGGGCTAGATGGGGAGGGGGAGGCAGGATGGGGAAGAGAAGGTAGTAAAGGCGGGGGAATAGGAAGGGGGGTCTGTTCTTCAACAAGTGTGACTAGTGGGGGAATATTCTTGATATCGAAAGATGGGAAGGGGGAGGGAGACGTGGCACAACGGGAGACGTTGCAGGGAGGGTGGCTATCTCTGATAACAGAGGGATGAAAGAGATAGAGGAGTTTGATGGGGGAATGATGGAGGAATATGGAAGGGTATTGACTTGTTGATAAGTGACCATTGCTTCATTGGTATGAAGATAGTCATACCAAACGGTGGGGTGGAGGTGTCGGAGGAAGGGGTGCACAATGGGACTGATTAGTTTGAAAGGGAGGGAATTGATTATGTATCCTAATCCCAGATGATAGAGGAGGTTGAGCAGTTGCAGTTTTGCCTGACTCATCAAAGTAGATCCCCCGGCAGCCAAAATAGGGGGGTGATCAGAAGGGGTAGCAGTGTTGAAAATAAGACGGAAGGTGCACAACATGAGGAATAGCATACACACATCATGTATGGTGGTGTCTATCAAGGGGGATTCTATTACACACATAAACAAAGGGGCATCCTGTAATACGGTGGTGAAGACAAGGCAGCGAGGAAGAGGGGGAGGAAGGTTGGTTCAGATAGGGAAGATCACAGGGACCTGGTGAGTGGCATATGATGGGGGAGGGGTAGGAGAAGTGTTGTGGGTAGCAGGCATGACAATGAGTTGAGGGAGCGAATCTCACAAAGAGTGAGCCTTTTTGTATTGTTTCAACAAGGTCTGTGCACTGCTTAAGTTCTGTTCTGGTTTCCAGGTGTTCTCTGAAACGAAGTGGAACGGGAATATGGAGATAAAGTATACTGGTCAGTAGTTAAGCCGATGTAAAGTGCTACGCACGTTAGGCAGAGGGATTAAGCCTGTGGTGGACGTAACGGATAGAAACGGGACTTTAAAGTCAAGCACTTGTGTAACTAGGCCAAAGACCCTAAGTTCAAGTGAACAAGACTGGGGAGTCTTGGTCGCTCAGACCTTCGGGTATTTATATTCCAAGTATCTACACACAGACCAAGCGGTGCTACATTAATACAAGGTTTGAATCAACAATAGAACAATACGCTATTGGCTACACTATTATTATACTGGTACATGAGTAATCGGAAAATAAGAGCAAGTTACGCTATTGGCTAATGAGCATTATTTGAAATGGAGTGAGTCATGCGCAGCAGCGAGCAACTAATGCTATTGGCTGATAGACGTGACGACTGAGTCATCAGGAGTCAGGAAATAAGAATAGCCCGTAGGGGCCGAAGAAGACTCTTGAGTCATACACAGCCTCGCTAAATGGAGACAAAAGAAGTCAGAGTGAGTCAACTACCTAAAAGGGCTGTACAGCCTTTCACATGACCCACGGAGATAGAAGGCTTGAAGAAGAAGGGTCATGTGGCATGGAGCGTGATTAGATTAGATCACGTGACATCCAGTCAGATGTGTACACTTCCTGTAATGGCCGGGTTCTACTAGGGAATGCAACCACGATCTGCCTTTTATACAGCAGTAGGGTTCCGTAGAGAATACAACCAGGTTCCGTTAGTATTCATTAGTCGTAGCATTAGTATGCTTAGTCGTTAAATTGAACAATGGGTCTGTTCAGGCGACGATAAATTCAATTTCGATAAATGCAATTTTCGTAACATTCTCTGCATGGGAATACCCTTTCCATTTGATTAAAAACTGCCGAGTCTTTACGTTTCCCTTGTGTTGTAATATCCACTCAAGTTCCCATGCTTCATCTCCATCGACTTCTATAGGGGGGGGTCATAATATGTTCTTCCCATGTTCTGCAGTTTCTCGATATGTTGAGAGAAGGGAAGTGTGGAATGTGTTATGAATTCTCCATTTGGTGGGGAGACAAAGTTGGAAAGAGACAGGAGAAACCACCTTGGTGATTTCAAATGGCCCTTCATGTAAGGGATTTAATTTCTGCCAGGGAGTACTTTGGCAGAGATTGCATGCATCCAACCACACTTTATCGCCAACCTTCCATGGGCAGAACTTCTTTGTTATCCGTTGTCGCATATATTGTTGTGCCATTTTATGGGCACTAAGTGCTTCCTTTTGAGCTTGATCAAGCCAGGTGAGTCATTCCATGAGGGCAGGGATGAATGTTTTGCCGAGTGGTGGATAGGCTCATGGTTCATATCCGAGGATAAGAGAAAAAGGGGTTTGTTTAGTAACAGAGTGAATTGAGGAGTTATGCATGAATTGTGCCATAGGAAGGAGATCTACCCACTTGGTTGGTTGATCTTGGCAGAACAAGTGGAGGTAGGTCTCCAGTTCCTGGTTAACCCATTCAGTTTCCCCATCTATTTGTGGGTGATAAGCAGATGACAAAGCAACATTATACTGGAGTAATCATGCTAGTTCATGAGCAAAGGCAGAGGCAAATTGGGGGCCTCTATCCAAGATGATTCGATCGTGTAACCCTACATGGGGAAAGACATAGATATAGAAGAGGTGAGCGACTCCTGCAGCATCTATTGTTTTGGAGCAAGGGATGAAAAAGACCCCCTTACTAAGCCCATGGTCAACCACAACCAAAACAGAATCAACGGACTTGACCGGGGGAAGAGCAGAAATAAGATCAACAGAAATCTGCTGAAAGGGGCGGGTGGCCACAGAGGAGAGAGAGGGGAGGGGAGGAATGACTGGGTGAGTGTTGACTTTGCTAGATTGACAGAGGGCACAGCCTGTTATGAATCCCTAAGATCACTCCTAAGTCCTTGGATCATCTTTTCTAACCCTCTAGAAGTCACTTTCGCTCTAAGGTACTCTTATCTAATCTTATCTATAAGGGGACCAAAACTCAAAATCTTCGCCCATACATTCTGGGCCAATGGACCGATCCCTTGGCCCCAGCCCTTCCCCCCTACTCATATACATCTAGAAGCATCCATGGACGCCCTTACCTCCCATAGATTCCACCCCCTTGGTGGCAGATCTTCAGATAACCTCAAGGGTGACATATGCATCAAACATGCGATCCATTATAACTAGGGCTATGCTGCCACTGCAGCAAGGACACCATATGTATGATCTTCCATTCTACATGCTACTTACATGCCTCCCTATACCCTTTACCATCCAATCAT
>JBBPJT010001110.1:0-11313 GCA_038088895.1 Xerocomus potaroensis | reverse complement strand
CACTAGTTGAGAGCTATCTACGCTCCAACCATTCCGCCTCGCTATTTCCCTCCCCCTTCCCCTACCCATTCCACAACCTCCGAAAGTGAGGATAGTAACCTTTATCAAAACGTCCTCTCCCCTCCTACACACTCCCCCCCTCCTGAAGCGACTCTTGCAGACATGAATCAACAGCAGCAGAACGATCCCGCTGATCCTGTGCCAGCCTTCGTTCCCGGTCCAATCCCCCCTGAATCTAAAGCGGGTCTACCCGACGCCTTCTCTGGAGAGACAAAAGATGCCATCCATTGGGGACAGGCTATGGCAGTGTACTTCAAGTTGAATCCTGCCCACTACGTCTTTGACGGTCCCAAAATCCTAGTGACGCTCAGTAAACTAACTAAGGGACGAGAAATCCCGTTTGCTGAAAAATGGTACCACCGTCTTAACGACGAAACCATCCCAGACGACAAAAAAACGTATGATTTGATGATGAAAGACTTCGATAAAACGTTTTACCCATTCAACTTTAAAGAGGAAGCACGCCGGAAACTTCTTGCCTTGAAACAGAATACCCGCGACCATGCGGAAGGATTTCAAAATTTTGTTGCAGATTTCCAGCTACACGCCGCACGAAGTGGCATCACCGATCAATTTACCCTAATCGACTCCTTTGCGGCGGGCTTGGACCCCCAACTTAGCCAGATGATTTTATCCATGGCTGCTATCCCTGAAACCCTCGATGAATGGGTTTCCGCCACCTCACGCTTCCATGCACAACAACAACGTATCCGTGCCATTCGCGCAGGAGGATCATTGAGTCTTGGAACAGGACAGCACCGACGTGACCCAAACGCCATGGATGTAGATGCAGTCTTCCTCTCACCGACCAATCGCGCAAAACACCTGCGCGAGAATCGTTGCTTCATTTGTCATAGAATCGGTTGTAGAGCGAGTAATCATCCTGATAAACGAACGCGAGTGCAGACAACTGGAACAGCTGCTCGCTCATCTCGTTCGCTCCCCCAGCGAGAAAATGGTCCCGGACCTTCTCGAATCCCCCGACCAACTCCTATTCGCACAATCCAGACTGAACCAACAGCTGGGACTGAACCCACAAAACTCGATCTGTTTATCTCTCGCTTGGTGGAAAAAGGAACCACTGCCGAGCAAATTCATAATGTTCTGGGAGCCTGCTATGATGACAACGCGGAAACCGAGGAGGTGGCCAGGGTGGAACTTGCGAAGATGAAAGGAAAGGATTTTTAAGGCGGGAGAAGGCGAAGTCAACCGCTTCTCTCCCCATCAAGATAGTAGCCGCTGTACATAACGAACAACAGGAATCAACGTCCATGCGTCTCCCCATTCGTTTGTTCGGCTCATCTTCCCCAGTTGACACCTTCGCATTGATTGATAGCGGAGCCACAGGAAATTTCATCGATGAACAATTTGTTGCAAGAAGTCGTCTCCCACTTACGAAATTAGCAATCCCATGCATCGCCCACAACGTGGATGGGACGTGGAATAAAACCAAAAGAATAACGCATAGCGTTAATATTGCGGCGAAGATCGGTTCTTGGGTGAAACCCCTGACCTTCTTAGTTTTGGCACTAGGCAACGACCAGCTCATTTTGGGGATGCCCTGGCTACGAGCTGCGAATCCTATCATAGATTGGCAAACTGGGATCGTCGAACTCCCCCTTCCTAAACAAACTCGCTCCACATCCTACGACCAAGAGAACTACTCCGCCCGTTCTCTTGTTACGAATGAAGACACAAAGATTGCTGCTTGTTGGAAGAAACGATACCATCCGACTGAGCAGATACAGCGAACAACTATTGCCACCGAACTCGCTCAAAAACAAAAACGAGAAGAGCAAACCCTCCCGCAGGAATTTTCGACCTTTGCCGACGTCTTTGGACAGCCGGAGGCTGGACAGCTTCCTCCACCCCGACCTTTTGATCATGCAATTGTGCTGAAACCCCATTTCATTCCTCGCATGGGGAAAGTATATCATTTAACCCCACAGGAACATGACGCTTGTCGGAAGTTTCTTGACGAGAACCTTACTGCAGGTCGGATAGTTCCTTCAAAATCTCCTCAAGCATTGCCCTTCTTCTTTGTACAAAAGAAGACGGGTGACCTTCGCCCATGTCAGGACTATCGATATTTGAACGAACACACTGTTAAGAACACGTATCCCCTCCCTTTAATTTCTGCTCTTATGGATCGGCTCAAAGGATCCAAACTGTTCACCAAATTTGACGTCCGATGGGGATATAACAACGTCCTCATTAAACCAGCTGATCGATGGAAAGCGGCCTTCATCACCCCATTTGGGCTATTTGAACCCACCGTTATGTTCTTCGGTCTATGCAACTCCCCCACCACATTCCAAGCCATGATGAATCATCTATTTCGTGATTACTTGGCGGAAGGATGGGTAATTATCTATATGGACGACATTCTCATTCATTCTTCTGATCTGGCCACCCATCATCACCGCACGCGTCTTGTCCTTTCCCGACTCCGGCAACACTCTCTCTATCTAAAGCTGGAAAAATGTACGTTTGATGCTACCGAGATAGAATATCTGGGGATGGTGATCTCCCATAATCGTGTCACAATGGACCCTACCAAATTATCTGCTATCCAACAGTGGGCCCCTCCCCAGACGGTCAAAGGAGTCCGTTCCTTCCTCAGGTTCTGTAACTTCTACCGTCGGTTTATACCTAGCTTTTCTCAACTAGCTGCCCCCCTTCATTATCTCACTCAAAAGGGCCAACCCTGGGTTTGGTCGCCCGAGTGTGAGCTCACATTTTCCAGATTAAAACGCATTTTCCTCTCGGCTCCAGTTCTAGCCCTCCCTGATCTCACCCATCCTTTTACCATTATGACCGACACCTCACTCATCGCAACCGGGGGCATCCTTATGCAAAAGGATGTCAACGGGGATCTCCACCCTTGTGGCTACTTGTCCAAAACACTCTCGCCTCAGGAACGCAATTATAATATTTACGACCGTGAACTCCTGGCCGTTATTCATGCACTGACTGAATGGCGTCATTATCTTCTTGGCACAGGTCACCCTGTCACCGTCATCACGGATCATAAAAACCTATCCTTCTTCCGTCAACCACAACGCCTTTCCTGTCGACAGGCCCGTTGGATGCTCTTCCTACAGGACTTTGATCTTCACTTTTCCGTCCGTCCGGGTACCGCCATGGGACCTGCAGACGCCCTCTCTCGCTCCGCCACCGTCGATATCGCTGGCGACAACTCCAATGTCACCCTTCTCCTGTCCGACCTCTTTATTGCTCGTGTTTCTCTCTCGCTTGCACAGTCTGTCACCTCCGCCTCCTCCTCGGACCCTCTCGTCCTCTCTGCTCGCGACCTCCTCTGTCGCGGTCTTCCTCTCTTTTCCCGTTCTTCCCTCGCCAATTGGTCCTTTGATGGTGATTGCCTCTACTACAAACATCGGCTCTATATTCCTCCGTCGGCTCGCCACGACCTCGTCTCCTCCATTCATTCTGCTCCTTCCGGTGGGCATGGTGGCATCTTTCGCACCCTCGCCCTTTTGCAGCGAGACTACTGGTGGCCCGGCCAGTCCACCTACGTCCACCGTTTCGTCCTCGGCTGCCCCCTCTGCCAGTCAAGCAAGGTCAACACCCATCCTACCGTTCCCCCCCTTTCCCCGCTCTCCTCCTCCTCCTCCCGCCCTTTCCAGCAACTTTCCGTCGACCTTGTCTCCGGTTTCCCTCCTTCCTCGGGCTTCGATTCTATTCTGGTCGTGGTCGACCACGGGCTTAGCAAGGGGGTCTTTCTCCTTCCTTGTGCTAAAACCATCGATGCGGCGGGCGTCGCGCACCTCTTCTTCTCCCGTATCTTCCCGCACGTAGGTCTTCATGATAGATTGATCTCGGATCGCGGTCCCCAATTCGCTTCAACGTTTGCTCGGGAACTGGCACGTCTCCTACATTATGACATTGCCCTCTCCTCAGCATACCACCCGCAGACCGATGGTGAGTCCGAGCGAGTAAACCAAGAAATCGAGACCTATCTTCGCCTCTTTTGTCAAGATCATCCAGAAACTTGGGTGGACCTACTTCCTATGGCGCAATTTGTGCACAATTCCTCAATCCACTCTGTTACCAAATGCTCCCCGTTTTCGTTGATTTTGGGATATGAGCCTCGTGCCTATCCACCTCTCGGCAAAACATTCCTCCCTTCCCTGACGGAACGCCTTACGACATTAGACGAGGCGCGAAAGGAAGCAGTATTCGCCCATCAACTAGCACAACAAATCATGAAGGAACGCCTACAGAGCAAGTTCCGTCCGTGGAAAGTCGGCGATAGAGTGTGGCTAGAAGCTAAGAACCTGAAACGCAGTTCCCCTTGGCGGAAATTGAATCCATTGAGGGAAGGACCATTTGAAATCATAAAGGTTCTGTCTCCTGTGGCGTATCAATTACGCCTGCCAAAGCAATGGAAGATTCACAACGTGTTTCATGCCTCTTTATTGTCCCCCTATCAAACAACTGTGAAGTTTGGGAAGGCCGCATTACGCCCACCTCCTTTGGACATCGGCGGAGATGAGAAATGGGAAATAGAGCGGATCATACGGCATAGAGGAACAAAACCACGGAGACAATTCCTTATCAAGTGGAAAGGTTACCCCTGGTCCGAAAATACTTGGGAACCGGAACGGAACTTGACCCGCGCACGGACCCTTCTCGCAGAATATAAACAAGATCATTCCCTCTGACGTTCCTCAGTCTTCCCTACGATGCCCGCAACACGAAACTCCTCTTCCTCCCCCCGTCCCATCACCTCAGGACATTTAATTCCTTCCGTATTTCCCATTCGAGTGAACTTCCTCCCCGACATCGCTCGACAACTCGTCTTCTCTTCTGTTTTACAAGATGCCCCCCTATTCGCCCGTGCAATGGAATCGGAGGTAATGGACCAAGCAGTTGAAGAAGCTTGTGCCCTCTATCACACCCTTGCCACCCTACGTCTCGTCCTCAACTCCAACTTTCCCACTGATCGACCTCCCCTTCTAGCCGCGCAAAGCATCACGTGCTTGGGGCGCGCGTGGCAGCAGACGTTGGATCTGTTGTATCGACTGGGGTTCGGATATGTCATCAACTCTCTCCCTTTCGACATCATAGGCCCCATCGTACGGCCTTTCTTAGTCGCAATGCACCCATCTTCCTGGTTCGCCTATTTGCGGCAGCAGGAGATGCCGGTTCGCATAACCACCGTAACCTCCTACCCCTTACCACCTCTTGCAGTTGCCCCGGCCGACCCCCTGGAAGAACCAGTCTCAGATAAGTCGTCCATTCCCTCTGAGATGCCTGGAGGATATATCTCATCGCCAACGCCGTCTCCTCCTCCTCTACGAACCCCTACCCCTTCTCCCCTTCCTGTTCCCCCACCTACTCTCCCGGAGATTCCACGCGATCGACCTTCTCCTTCCCCCGCTTCCACAAATTCCCCTCAAAAGTCAACCCTGTCCGGGAAGTGGACAAAGAAAAAGGGGAAAGGAAAAAAAGAAAGCGACCATTCAGACACCATTTGGTCTCCCTTCCTCCCCCGCATACAATCTCCGCCCCCGCCCAACTCCAGTCCCTCGCTCCTCTCTCGTTGACGAGATGAGCAATCTACACGCCTCCTCCTCCACCACACAGTTCAATCAGGACTGGCATTCCCGCTGTGAATGGTGTGGCGAACAAGATACCCATCTTGGCATCTGGTGCCCCTGTCACCAGTGTCCCTCGTGTTACGCCTACGCCCCTGGCCACCTCCTCGCCAACTGCCCTGCCAGCGTCTGTCCCTACTGTGCGGGCTCGCACTGGGGTCTTCCTTGCCCTCTATACCGCTGTTGTCCAAACGGTTGCAACGAATGTCGCACAATGGTGTGGGGAGAGCTCTGCCCTCGTCGCGTCCGGGCGCAATATCTTCAAGAGGAGGAAGCTGTTCTCCATCGTGATTTGCCGGACGACTATGACTATGTTATTCGTGAGTGAAAAGTCGGCGACTTTTCGGGTAATCCGAGGGTTTTGTTACAATCGTCTGTTTTTCCTTCAGTCTTTTGTTCGTCTCGTTTCTTTTGTTTAGTCGTTCATCTGTTTCCTTCGGACGTTATTTCCTTTCTAGGCGCGATCATTCGTCGACGGCCTCGTGTCCCCATTCTTCCCACGTGCTACCCTTGACCCTACCCCAGCGACTCCTTTTAGATGTCGTATAGCTTGGTCCGTGCGCCAATAGGGTAGTATAAATACTCAACGCCATGTATTCGTAACGCAAGCTAGTTCTACGCAATAACACGTAGTTCCCTAGTTTCCGAGTTATTCCTAAGGTCAATCCGAAGTTGACTAGGGATTCCCCTTTGCTTTACTCTCGTTGCTTCACCAACTACGTTCAGCGTAACAAAGGGGTCATGCAGTGTTAGAAAAGTGAGAAAGAAATTGACAATAGAAGTTTGCAAATCCTGAGAAGGATTACATATCTCACACTTATTTGAGCATTGGCCAATCTTGGATTCCTACCAATTTGACAGAGTCCATGGCAAGTTCACCATTCTTAATGATCATCCTAAGGTATTCCATTTTGGAAACGTTGAACCTGCACTTTTCAAGTTTTAAGTACAATCCAGTTCTTTTATACATTGAAGAATGTGTTTGGTTTGTCACTCATGTT
Source organism: Xerocomus potaroensis (assembly GCA_038088895.1). Classification (NCBI taxonomy): domain Eukaryota; kingdom Fungi; phylum Basidiomycota; class Agaricomycetes; order Boletales; family Boletaceae; genus Xerocomus; species Xerocomus potaroensis. The sequence continues at coordinate 4,631 of JBBPJT010001110.1, read as the reverse complement.
CAGCAGGATCATCAGAAAAGATTAGTAGATCATCCATATAGATAATTAGCCAACCTTCAGCAATCATGTCTCTAAAGGAGTTATTTATAAAGTGTTGGAATGTAGCTGGGGAGTTGGATAGGCCAAAGAACATAACAGTTGGTTCAAATAGCCCTCAATGAGTAATGAAGGCAGCCTTCTATTGGTCTCCTTCCTTGATTCTTATATTATTGTATCCCCAGTGAACATCAAACTCTGTGAAATAAGAAGCTCCTTTAACCTTAGAGATGAGATGAGAAATAAGGAGATGGGGATATGCATCTTAAACAGTATGTTCATTGATATATCAGTAATCTTGACAAGGACACAGACTTCCATTTTTCTTTTTAACAAAGAAGAAGAGGGATACTTGTGGAGATTTTGATGGTCTGATTCTCCCTGTTCAGAGATGTTCATTGATGAAATCATCAGCAGCTTTTCATTCATCTGGGGAGAAGAGATAGATCTTTGAGATCTTGGGGATAAAGGTTTCTTTCATATTTAGGGTATGGTTATATGATCTTGAGGGGGGAACATGTTTTGTTGCCTCTTTTGAAAAGACTGAGGCAAACTCATTATATTTAGTAGGAAGTGTCACCTTGGGCTTCACTTTTTCTGCAGCAATTGCCAGCTCTGTTGATTGTGTAAGCCTGGCTACTGTTCTAAAGATCTTTGAGTTGATTACTATGTGCCCTTGTATTTAGTAAAGAGCGGCAATAGTGTAGGCTTTTAGCTGCCAATTGTTACGCTTTGTTGGACAAGACCTTCTAGTCACCAGAGCAATCCAATGACCTTAGAAGCAGATTGGGAAGATCTAGGAACTATATGTAATTGCATAGAACTAGCTTGTTGTTACAGATACATGCACTAGATATTTATGCTAAGTGAAACAGCAAATGGACCAAGCTATGCCTACTACCAATTATAGAAGAACAAAACTGTGGGGAATGTCTGACACTAGTTATGGAAAGTTGGAGACACAAGGATAACACAAGGCTATCCTAGAAGAGAAATAGCATCCAAGATTATGGAAATGAAACAGAAATGAAAAGATATCAGCATAAGCAACAAAAAGGGAATGAAGTGAGGAAAATCGTAACACCAATCAACTAGCTGTTCAGGGGTTTCTTCATCAAGGTATTGATTAAGTCCTTCAACTTCTATATCATCAAGGACTACATGTTCTGAAAGAGGGGATTCTTTCTTTGGCTTTTTTTTGGACAAGTAAGAGGCTTGTGTCCCTACATGTTCAAGGTATAGGTCTAAAGATTTATCTAAGGACTTGTTGAGAGAGACAGTCCCTTTCTTCCAATTGATGACTGGATTTGTTCATTCCAGCCATGGAGCTTCTAAAATAATATTTTCTTTGCCACAGTTCATGTGTTACAATGCAAGTGTTATGGTTTTCTTTACTGTGACATGTATGTACTTCGCTTTTCTGTTCAGACGCTCTTTTTCTTTCTAGGCTTAGTCATTCGTTAACTGCCTCATGTCCCCACTCCTCTCACATTTTACCCTTAGCCCTACCCCAAACATTCCTCTTTTAGCTTAGCATAGCTTGGTCCGTTCACCATAAGGACTAGTATAAATACTCAGTGACATGTATTGGTATGCTAAGCTAGTTCTACGCAATTCTACATAGTTCCCTAGCCTCCAAAGTCCTCTCTTAAGGTTGATAACCTTGACTAAAGGATCCCTTCATCCTGTAATGAGACAACTGTGTAATATGCGTAACAAAGAACTAGCTTCTCACTAGCTGAACGCTAGCATCGCTTCAGCCATCCCCCCTTAATGGTTCTTTGCACCACCACCCTCTGAGTCTTCCTCTGAAGGAGACAAGTCGTTATCCCTACAGCAATACTCTTCTGCTGAAGACACCCCTCTCAATCCTCTTCCCCCACTTCCCACCATGAATGACCCCACTGCTCCTGCCCCCCTTCCCTCTATTGCTGTTCCACAGGGACCCCTTCCCGCCAAATTGAAGACAGGGTTACCTGCCAACTTCTCTGGCGAAACAGATGACACCATCTGTTGGAGCTTGGCTATGGCAGCCTACTTCTCATTGAACCCACAACACTACGTGTTTGATGGACCAAAGATGTTGGTCACACTAAGCAAGCTGACAAAAGGATGAGGAAGGTCCTTTGCTAAGAAATGGTACCACATCCTCGGAGATGAAACTATCCGGGATGAAGATAAGACTTACGATTTGCTGATGAAGGACTTCAGCAAAACCTTCTACCCCTATAACTTCAAGGAAGAAGCATGCTGAAAGCTGCTGGCAACGAAGCAGAATCTCTGAGATTGTGATGCAGGCTTTCAAACCTACCTCACTGATTTCCAACTCCATGCTGCTCAGAGCGGAATCACTGACCAAAATACCCTCATCAACGCCTTCACAGGAGGGTTAGACCCACAGATCAGTCAGATGATACTGTCAATGGCAGAACTCCCTGCCAGTCTCAAAGAATGGGCAAAAGCAGCGTCCAAGTTTTATGCCCAACAGCAGCAAATCAAGGCTCTTTGTTCTTGAAGGACCTTACATTGGACAACGAACACTGGAGGAAGACGAGACCCCAACGCAATGGACATTGACACAGTAACTTTTACTCCTGCAAATCGCACAAAACATCTAAGGGAAAACCAATGTTTCGTTTGCCATAAGATTGGTTGTAGAGCTAGTATACATCGCAATGGTGGCAAAGGATGAACCCCCCCATGTAACAATAACCCCTTCTGCTGAACTCCCTCCTCCACCTCCCCAACAGCGCCTGCTAACCAAGCAGGACCCTCTACAATCCGTCATCTCCCCATTCGAACTGTCGCCACAACTACCCCGGAGATGTCCATCCCTATCCCAACAAAACTCAACCATTTTATCGCTCAATTAACAGAGAGGGGAACCATGGCTGATCAAATCCACGCTGTATTAGAAGTGTGCTATACTGATAATGAGGAAGTCGAAGAGATAGTGTGAACTAAATTAGCCAAGGCAAAGGGAAAGGATTTTTAGCAAGGAAGAAAGGATCATCAATCACCTCTCTTCCTGATACAATAGCAACTGTACATAGGACTGGAACCACAGAGAAATCTATGCACATTCCTCTTCGCCTTTACAGCTCTATCAATAAGTCATCGATAGCAGGGCAACAGGAAGCTTCATCGATGAATCTTTTGCAAGAAAACACCGGCTACCGCTAAAAAGGTTAACTGAGACACAGATTGCCCGAAATGTAGATGGGACCGTCAACAAAAGTAACACTATCTGCTATAGTGTTTCTATTGCAATAGAGATAGGAATGTGGGTGAAACCTTGGATGTTCCTGGTCCTGACCATATGACAAGATCCTGTTATCCTTGGACTGCCTTGGTTGCAAAAGGCAAACCCTCTCATCAATTGGGAACGAGGGACATTCGCCCTACCCGGGTGGCCTACGAAAGAGGAAGACGAAGAAATAAACCATCTATCAACTAACATTGACCAAAAATTGGGAGCCCTCTGGAAAAAGAGGTATAGAACAGAAGAAGTATTCCATACAATGTTGGCTACCCAACTCACTCAAGAAAAATCCCAGACTCCATTGATAACACTCCCTTCAACCTTCCAAGAATATAAGGACATATTCAGTGAAGTCAAGGCAGGACAGCTGCCTCCTTCACAACCGTTTGACCATACAATCACCCTTACCCCGAATTTTATTCCGAAGGTAGGGAAGATTTACCCCCTCAACCCAAAAGAAAGGGAAGTATGCCAAACCTTCTTGGAGGAAAATCTGAAAGCAGGGCATATAGTTCCTTTGTCGTCCCTTCAAGCTTCCCCTTTCTTCTTTGTTCCAAAGAAAACGGGAGATCTTCACCCATGTCAGGATTACCACTATCTGAATGAACATATGGTGAAAAATGCTTACCCCCTTCCTTTAATTTCATCCTTGGTAGATCAACTCAAGGGATCTAAAATCTTCACTAAGTTTGATGTTCGATGGGGATATAATAACGTCTTCATTCATCCAGAGGACCAGTGGAAGGCCACATTCATTACCCCATTTGGCCTCTACGAGCCCACTGTTATGTTTTTCGGCCTCTGTAATTCTCCTGCCACTTTCCAAGCCATGATGAATCACATTTTCTGGGATTATCTTGCCGAAGGATGGCTAGTCATTTATATGGACAACATTCTTATCCATTCCCATGACCATACCCTTCACCATCATCAGACATGCCTCATCCTATCTTGTCTTCGAGACCATTCTCTCTATCTCAAACTATCCAAATGTGTCTTTGATGCAGCCGAGGTGGAATATCTGGGAATGATGGTATTGGCCGACCGGATTCAAATGGATCCTACGAAACTCTCCACTATCTGTTACGTAGTGAGCCAGTAGCTTCGAATGACAACAACTACGAGGGCGACAACAAGATAGACGGCGAGGAGGAATATGACTAGCGAAGATAAGATGGATAACACGACGTCCACTAGGATAGTCGTGAGAACGTAGGTGACGAGTATGAGGAACGTGGTGACGAGTATGAGGAACGTGGTGACGAGTATGAGGAACGTGGTGACGAGTATGAGGAACGTGGTGACGAGTATGAGGAACGTGGTGACGAGTGGG
>JBBPJT010001109.1:0-11314 GCA_038088895.1 Xerocomus potaroensis | reverse complement strand
AAAAGTGCCCCAAGAAACATAAGGGAATAAAATGTAACATTACCCCCTTAGTATGGTGAAAATCACCATATTTTCAAGATAAATCATGAAGGGAAGAATAAACAGGGGAACCAGTCATGTTCCCATATTCTATATCATCTGTGGGGTCATTGTAGTTGGTGGGGTCATTGTCAGGAGGGGTCACATAATCAATGAAGGAGATTGTAGTTGTGGAAGGAGTTAAAGATGACACTGTGGAGAGGATGGTTGATCTGACTAGAATAAGGGTATCATCTCTCCAAGCAGGAGTTCTCCAGCCAGCATCTGCAATATTGGATAGGGTTGGACTCAATTCCCATTCCTACCTCTCTATTCTTTGGTTAATAATGTCTGTTGCATCTTGCACATGTTGAGAGGTTGTGATGATCACTTTGGCAGACTCCCAAATAGTGGATAGCACCTGGTTAGTTACTTCTTCAACTAAGCCTTCTGGGGTAGGATGGTATGATCTGGTTGATGATGAAGTATTGGACCAAGTAGTGTGATGACTATGACCAGAAGAGAAGGAAGAGGTAGATGGGGATTGAGAAGGGAAGTGTCTAGTAGTTGGGCGAAAAGATGGATGATATCCAGGGGCATATTGCCGGCAGTGGGGGCATTCACACAGCTGACAATCTCATTTCAGATGTCCTAATTGTTGGCAAAAGAAACAAGCCCTAGAATACTGAGGGTGGTCTGGATGGAGAACAGGGCCTGTTTGTGTTCACAACTGTTCAGCAATGCATGCTTGTTTGATTCTGTCCATGGTTTGCTGGAACATGTGTTCCTCTCTCAGGATCAAGGGGGTAGAACTGGCAGATGGAGTGGAGATGGTAGGGGGAGAAATAGGTATAGCAGAAGGGGATATGGAACATTGGGACCCATCATTGTTCTGAAGGGCCCTGGCTTGTCGTTCTATGGAGAAGTCGACATTATCTACTATCTCTGACATTCCTAACTGGTGTAGTGCTCTGAGAAGATGATGTTGGAGTACAGTGAGATGAAAGGATATGGTAGAAAATGCACAGGAATATCACTAGTTGGTAAAGGGTCTCGTTCATAAATATCAGCAATTATGACAAGTATGGCACACTGGTTATAGGCCTTTATTAAGTTTCCAAAGAGGGAGTCTTTGTCGAAGTATATGTCTAGTGTGACAGTGAGTCAAGAGTCACCTAAGTGACAATGGAGGTCTTCAAACATGTTTTCTTCAATAGAGACAAGTACATCTGCATACGGGGAGTGGGTGATAGTGGAAAAATCATAGGAGATAGAGATGGTGTTGGTAGGGGAAGACATGGTGATGGTCTGGTTGACAATGGAGGGGTTATTTTCTACTGACCATTTGGGAACTGATCGTCTTGGGGTAAGCCTTTGTTACATAGTGAGCCAATAGATTTGAATAGCACCAACTATGAGGATGACAACAAGATGGACAGTTATGGTGAAGGCTAATAAAGTGATGGCAACAAAGGAGACTATGTCAGCTAGAACTGCTAGCACAAAGACCAGGATGATAGAGACAAGAATATCAATAGATGGGGAGTTGTCAAGGGCATTGGCCAGGATGACAAGGGAATAATGATCCTCAAGGCACAGTGGTGGGATGAAAAAAGGCCACAGAAAGCTACAGGCTCACACTTAGGCAATGTAATGATGAGATTCAACTTGGGGTCTAACCCCTACAATGGTGCTACTTATATACTAGCAGCAATGGTGCACAGACCATGCTGACTAAGTGCTATATAAAGAATGCCCTATGCCCTAGGGCTAAGGGTGCACTATATAAAGGAATACCTGTAACCCCAGAACAAGGGTTGCACTAAAGAGGTAATGCCCATAACCCAGGGTTATAGAGAAGATGTAAGTTGATGTAACAGGAACAGCCTCAAGGTAGAAGCAAAGAAGCCTTGAGGCAAACATGTGAAGCATACATAATAGTAATACAAACAACCTAGAGGACTGTAAGTGTAGTCATAGGTCAAGGGGAATCAACAGGGAGAATGGACATCCAATCATATATTGGTGGGGGAGAGAGGAACAAAGGATAGGGAGAAATGAACTCAATAGACTAGAGACCCCATTGCTAGACTGAACATAGGGCATCTCCTAGAAAACTGTAACAGCCTTTTTATAGACTATTAGGACTTTCTTGGCATTCTTCAAGTTTTGCTCAGGTTCATATGAGTCATCTTCTGGCAGATAACCCTTCCATTGGATCAGATATAAACAGTTGTTGAGTGGACCTCAATGTTTTAATATCTGCTCAATTTCAAATTGTTCTTCAGAGATGAGGTCAAGGGGAGATTTTGGGAAGTTCTTGCCATGTACATTGTTTTTGTGATAGGACAATAAGAGAGAAGTGTGGAATATGGGGTGTATCTTCCACATCAATAGGAGTTGGAGTTAGTAAGAAAAAGGAGAATAGACCTGCATAATAGTAAAGGGTCCTTCTTTTTTCAGAGTGAATTTCGGATTCTAAACAGAATGTCTTAAGTTCCATGCTTCTAGCCACACCCTATCTCCTTTTTGGAAAGGTGTGAAGTTCTTTGTTGTTCAAGACTTCATGACCTGTTAGGCCAGTTCATGTGCAGCAAGGGCTTCGTCTCGGGTGAAGATAAGGAGTCAGAGTTGTTTCTTGACTGCAGGGAGGTCAGATACAGCAAGAATGGAGGGGAGGGAACAGGATTCATAGCCCATCATAAGGAAGAACGGAGATTTGCTGGTAATGGAGTGAGGTCAGTAATTATGTGTAAATTCCACAAATGTAATGTTCTCTGTCCAAGAGGTAGGGTTACTTCTACAGTAGATTTGTAGGCACATTTCCACTTCTTGGTTCACACATTCTGTTTCTCCATCAGTCTGTGGGTGATATGCAGTGGAGAGAAATAAATCATTTCCAAGGATACATTCTAGTTCTTTTGTGAATAAAGAGGCAAACTGAGGGCCTTTGTCAGAGATGATTTTGTTGTAAAGTCCAAAGTGAGAATAGACTTTGTTAAAGAACAAAGCAGCAATGTTCTTGGCAGTAGCTGTTTTCTTGGTAGGGCAAAAAATTACCCCCTTAGTAAGGCCATGGTCTACCATGACCAATAGTGAATCAAAGCCATCAGAGATGGGGAGATCAGTAATCAGACTACAGGAGATTTGCTGGAAAGGATAGGAAGTGGAGGATAGAATGGAAAGGAGGGGAGGAATGGTGGGATGGGTGTTAGTATTATTCTGCTGACAAACAGCATAACCTTCAATGTAGTTGTGGACAAAGATGGCAAGGCCAGGCCACCAGAATTCAGAGATAACCATCTGGCAAGTTTTGAGAATGTAAGGATACCCAGCAGCAGCATGATCATGGGAGCAAGCAACAACATCATGGTGCAAGGAAAGGTTATTAGGAATGTAGACCCAGCCCTGATAGATGAGGATACTAGCATTGTATTTCCAATTGAAGAGGCAGGAACACAAATGGGTGGGAACTTCTTCTACAAGAGCATAAAGGGAATCAAGAATAACAGGATCAGAAGAAGAAAAAGAAGCAATCTTGGTGGAAAGTTTGGTATTGATTAAAGAAACAAAAAGGTCAGGGGAAAAAAGGGTGATGTTTTTGTTATCAGAGGGTTTATTGGGGAGGTGGTCAGGACAATGTGACAAAGCATCAGGTGCAGTGAGATTGTGGCCAGCAATATGAGTTAGGCAGAGATCATAATCTGCTAAATCAGGTAACCATTGAGCTTGTTGACAGTTAAGTTTCTGTGGTTGACAGAACCATGTCAAGTTCTTGTGGTCAGTAAAGGCCTGGACAGAATGAGGAGAACCATAAAGAAAGTGCTTCCAAGTGGAAAGAGCATGAATAATGGCAAGAAGTTCACAGTCATAAACATCATAGTTACATTCTGCAGGAGAGAACATTTGAGATAGGTATCCACAAGGGTACCAAGCACTGTTGGTATCAGTCTGAAGAAGAACTCCACCAGAGGCATAAAGTGAGGCATCGGTGGCAATGGCAAAGGGTTTAGAATAATCTGGAAGTTGAAGAACTGGTTGAGAAAGGAACATCCTTTTCAGCATGTTGAAGGCATTCTGCTGGTGCTCCTTCCATTCCCAAGGTTGAGGTTTCTTAGTCAGATTAAAGAGGGGTCATGTGATATCAGAGAAATGGAGAAGGAATTGTCGATAAAAGTTTGCAAATCCAAGAAAGGATCACACATCACATACTTGTTTTGACATAGGCCAGTCTTGGATTCCTGCTAACTTAACAGGATCTATGGTGAGTTCACTGTTCTTGATAATCATTCCAAGGTATTCCACCTCAGATGCATTAAACTTGCACTTTTCAAGTTTTAAGTACAAGTTGAATTCTTTCATTCATTGAAGAACTCATTTTGTGTGCTGTTTATGCTTGTCTGGGTTATCTGAGAAAATAAGGAGGTCATCCATATAGATGATGAGCCATCCTTTGGCTATCATATCTTGAAAGGAGTTATTCATAAAGTGTTGAAATATAGCAGGGAAGTTAGACAGTCCAAAGAACATGACTGTTGGTTCAAAAAATCTCCGACAGTGATAAAGGTGGCCTTCCATTGGTCTCCTTCTTTTATGCAAACATTGTTGTATCCCCATCATATGTCAAATTTGGTGAAATGGGAAGCATCTTTGAGTTTTGAGATAAGATCAGAAATAAGGAAAAGAGGATATGTGTCATGAATGGTGTGTTCATTGACATATCTATAGTCTTGGCAGGAACGGAGTCTGCCATCTTTTTTTTTGATGAAGAAGAACAGTGATGCTTGAGGTGATTTTGATAGTTGAATCTTCCCAGTTCAAAGGTGTTCATCTATAAAATCATCAGCAGCTTTTCACTCATCAGGGGAAAGGGGATAAATCTTGGAGATCTTAGGGATGAAAGTCTCCTTCATGATCAGGGCATGATTGTATGATCTGGAAGGTGGAACATATTCCATTGCCTCTTTGGAGAATATGGAAGTAAACTTGTTATACTCCAAAGGAAGGGTGGCCTTTGGTTTTGCTTTTTCTGCAGCTATTGCCAGCTCTATTGATTGGGTAAGTCTGGCTACAATTCTGGAAATCTTTTGGTTGATGACCATGCATCCTTGCATACAGTAAAGGGTAGCAATGGTATAGAAATCTAGCTGTCTGTTGACAAGCTGTTCTGGAGTATCATTGTCAAGATATCAGTTCAATCCTTTGACCTCTATGTCATCAAGGATAATATGTTCTGGAGAGGGAGGTTCTTTTGAAGGTTTTCCTTTAGATAGATAGGAGGTGCATGTATTACAGTTTTTGCCTTGTACTATCCCTTTTAGTCAATTATATCCCATATCTTTTCATTTCTGTTTCTTCCCAAATCATCGGATGCTTTTCCCTTTCTAGGATTACCTTGTGTCATCCTTGTGTCCCCAAAACCCCATATCTACTTCTTGGCTTTCCCCATAGTATTGTTTTCCTATTATTGGTAGGCATAGCTTGGTCTGTTTGCCGTTTAATGTTAGATAAATACCCAGTGCATGTATTAGTAACAGTAAGCTAGTTCTACACAATATCAGTGTAGTTCCTAGTCCTTCCAGTGTCACTTCTAAGGTCTCTGGGTTGCTCTAGTGACTAGAAGTTCTCTCCAGCATAACAAAAGAACTAGCTTCTCATTGCTAAGATGCTATTAATGCTCCAGCCATTCCTCTCTGATACTGCTTCTATGCTCCAATCCCCTCTCCTCCCCCTCCCGAATCCAAGGAAGAAGGGTCCCCTATCGCTCTCTCTCCTGCCCAATCAATGTATTACCTTACCCCCTCTGCTCCTCCTTCTCCACCCCCCATCCTAACACCTCTCACACTCCCTCCCCTATTACCCTTTTCCCAACTCTTTCCACCCCCCCTCTTCCCCCAGTCATGAACATACAACCTAACCCTTCCAAACGAAAGGTGGGGATGCCCTCTGATTTCACCAGAGAAACCTCCAAAGCAGTCAGTTGGGGCATGGCCATGACCACTTATTTTACATTGAATCCTATCATCTATATCACCAATGAAGATAAGATCCTTGCTGCCCTTAGCAAATTTACTAAAGGGCGAGGAGTCCCTTTTGCCGAAAAATGGTATACCAAGTTGAATAACCCAGCCCTCCTCCCAGCACAACTAACCTATGATGTCTTCATGGAGGACTTTGGGAAAACTTTCTACCCATATAATTTTAAAGAAGAAGCCAGATGAAAGATGTTGAACACATGTCAAAATCTGAAAGATAAAAAAGAAGGATTTCAAAATTATCTGGCTGATTTCCAATTACATGCCACCTAGTCTGGAGTAACAGACAATTCCACATTAATTGATGTATTTGCAGGAGGACTCGACCCTCAGATAGCCCAGATGATCCTTTCCATGGGAACATTACCTGCCATCCTAGATGAATGGGTAACCACTGTGGCAAAGTTCCACACTCAACAACAACGCAATCAAGCATTATGAACTGGAGGATCACTCAGTAGCAGCCTTGGAAGAACATGAGACCCCAATGCTATGGATGTTGACACTGTTTTCCTCTCCCCTGCAAACCATGCAAAACATCTTCAGGAGAATAGATGTTTTATCTGTCATTGCATCAGGTGCAGATCCAGCAATTATCAAGGAAGAACGTTGATGCAACGACAAGGAAGAGATGAGACCTCATCCCCTGTAACTTCTCACACTACTTCTACCAACCTCTTTCATCAATGTCTTGCCACCTCAATGGGTGGAGGGCAGAATGGTGTACAACAAAATATTTGCACTGCCACCACCAATGGATTGGACCAATATATTGCTACCCTCATAGCACAAGAAACAACACTGGACCAAATTCACCAGGTGTTACAAGCATGTTATGACATTAGTGGGACAAATGGGAAAAAAATCACCCAGGTGGAAGCAGATTTTTAATCAGGGAGAAAGCCAAGTTGATGGCTTCCTCTCCCTTATCTAGTGAACTGGCCATCATGTATATGCATGGGAAAATGACGAAATCAATACATCTTCCCCTCTCCTTGACCCTTGGCTGAAAAATTGTCAACATCTCTGCCCTTCTTGATAGTGGTGCAATGGGAAGTTTCCTCAACTCTACCTTTGTAAAATGACATCATCTCCTGTTGACTCCTCTTTCTGCTCCTCTGGAAGTATGAAATGTGGATGGGACAAAGAACAGGGAAGCTTGGATAATGTATAAAGTAACACTCATCGCTACAGTCCCTGGTTGGACAGCTCCCTGGGAATTTTTTGTCATGCATCTTGGGAAGGAAACAGCCATTTTAGGCTTACCATGGTTACAACAAATGAACCCATTAATTGATTGTACCAAGGGGGAAGTACATCTCCCAGGACTACCCACTAATGAAACATACCCTGATAATATTCTAGTAGCATGTTTTCTCCATATCTCCCCAGATTCCTGGATCACTCAATAATGGAAAAAATGATATTGAACATCTCACACCATTGCCAAGACTATGCTGTCCACCTCCCTCGCTTTAGAGCAGGTAGTAGAATGGGTATCCTTTCCCTCATTTATCAATGATTTCACAGATGTATTTAGCAAACCCTGAATGGGCACTCTTCCCCCCTCATGAGAATTTGACCACACCACCATGTTAACTCTGGGGTTCATCCTGAAGATCAGTAAAGTCTATTGCCTCAACCCTGCTGAACAAAATGCATGTCAAGCATTCCTCAATGAAAACTTAGCAGCAGGATGTATTGTTCCCTCCATATTGCCCCAAGCATCCCCCTTTTTCTTTGTGCCTAAAAAGATGGGAGATCTTCATCCTTGCCAGGATTACCAATATCTTAATGAACACACAGTAAAGAATGCCTATCCATTACCTCTTATCTCCAATCTTTTTGACAAACTAAAGGAATCATCTATTTTCACCAAAATGGATATCAGATGGGAATATAACAACATTCTCATCCAATCTGAAGATTGATGGAAAGCAGCCTTTATTACGCCCTTTGGTCTCTTTGAACCAACCATAATGTTCTTTGGATTGTGTAACTCCCCCATGACATTCCAGGCAATGATGAACCATTTATTCCATGACTATCTAGCAGAAGGATGGTTGATCATTTATAAGGACAACCTTCTTATACACTCATCCAACCTCTCTCTCCACCACAACCGAATGTGAAAAGTTCTCCTTCACCTTCAAGAGCATAATCTGTATCTGAAGCTGTCCAAATGTACTTTTGACACTTCACAGGTGGAATATCTTGGTATGATCGTCACACATAACAGCCTTCAGATGGATCCCATAAAAGTAGCTGCAATCACTGATTGGGTACCACCTCATTTGCTTAAAGGCATTTGATCTTTTCTTGGATTCTGCAACTTCTATTGACAATTCATCCCCAGTTTTGCAACAATCACTGCTCCCCTCCATCAGCTTACCAAAAAAGTCTATCCCTGGCATTGGTCCCCTGCGTGTGACACAGCCTTTACCAAGTTAAAAGCCATTTTTGTTACTGCACCTGTTTTGACTCTCCCAAACCTTCAACAACCCTTCATCATGATGACAGATGCCTCTTTACTTGCATTCAGGGGTGTACTTATGCAACAGGATGGGAACAGTGATCTCCATCCCTATAGCTATCTTTCTCATACCTTTTCCCCTGCTGAGCGCAATTATGACATCTATGATTGTGAACTCTTAGCTGTCATTCATGCCCTTACTAAGTGGCATCATTATCTTCAAGGAACTGGACTACCTGTCATGATCCTTACTGACCATAAAAACCTCTCCTACTTCTGCCAACCCCATCAGTTGTCCTGCTGCCAGGCCTGCTGGATGCTCTTCCTACAGGATTTTGATCTCCACTTCTCCATCCAACCTGGCATTGCTATGGGTCCTGCTGACACTCTCTCCTGCTCTCTCTCTCCCAACATATCTACTGATAATGCTGACATCACCCTCCTCCCTAACACTCTTTTTGTCTTTCTTATCAACACTGCTTTACTTGATAAGATTTGTCTTTCCTCTTCCTGTGACCCCCTTATCCTTTCTGTCTTGGACTGTATGTGTGAGGGTTCCCCCCTCTTCCTCACTCTGCTTGTGACAATTGGTCTTTTTCCGATGGCTGTTTGTATTTTCACTATTGTCTCTATATTCCCCCTTCTGCTTGCAATGATCTTGTCTCTTCTGTCCATACTTCTCTTGCCAGCAGCCATGGTGGGATCTTTCACACCACTGCTCTCCTCCAGCATGATTATTGGTGGCCCAGCCTCTCCTCTTTTGTTCACTATTTCATTCTAGGCTGCACCCTTTGTCAATCCAGCAAGGTCAACACTCACCCTGTCATCCCTCCTCTTTCCCCCCTCTCTTCCTCTGCTACCCATCCCTTCCAGCAGATATCCATGGACCTGGTCTCCACCTTTCCCCCAGTGGGATCTGTCAATTCTGTCTTGGTCGTGGTCAACCATGGGCTTAGTAAGGGGGTCTTTTTCATTCCTTGCTCCAAAGTGATTGATGCAGCAGGAATCACTCACCTTTTCTACATGCATGTGTTCCCACACGTTGGCCTACATGATAGAGTTATTTCAGATAGAGGATCACAATTCACCTCAGCATTTGCACAAGAGTTAGCTTGTTTACTACAATACAACATTGCCTTATCGTCTGCCTACCATCCACAGATGGATGGAGAAACTGAATGGGTTAACCAAGAATTGGAAACATACCTTTGTTTATTCTGCCAGGACCAACCAACTCAATGGGTAGATCTTCTCCCAATGGCACAATTCATGCACAATTCTTTGGTTCACTCTGTCACCAAACAAACCCCCTTCTCTTTGATCCTCAGTGTTATGTTTTATTCCCCTGATACCCCTTTTTCCTGATTATCTTTCCCTGATCTTTCTTCTTTTGAACGTATGATAACCTTTCCATTATCTTGACTTTCTTTCCCATGATCCGGACGCTATCTCTGTTAAGCATAGCTTTTCGTGTGCTTTGTAATCCCTCTTATCTCCCTTGATTGATGGTTGCCTAGCTATCTTTGGTTATGACTCGACATGACTCCAGATGAGTCATTCCACAGTAGACACCACTTGGTCCATGCACTGTCTAGATATCTACTTAAACCTTAGTGCAATGTACCATAGACCCTAAGTAGAATCTCCCTTGTATCCTATGACCTACCAGTCAATCGATCCATTGGTTTCTCTCAATGCTTTGCTTAGCATCTCGTCAGATGGTCTACTTCACCAATACTTTGATCTAAGTCCTCCGGCTTGTGAGGCATCAATACCTTCAGCATGAAGGCCCAAGAACTCCAATCCCCTTTCAAGGGCTATGCTCATCCCTGTTACGGTTTTACGACAGGACGCCCGTTTGTTTATCTTAACATTGGGGTCCTTAGTCTAACGGTTCATTTCCCTTTCCCTTATCCTTATCCTCGCCCCTCCCAACGGTATACGATATAGATCTTTCCCTTTGTCCTTGTGTTCCCGACCTTAGGATAACATTTATCTCCTAGGTCGCTTTGTATTACTTAACGTGTACGATACACGTGTTTGCCATGAGGCCTTCTTCACTTCTGCCTCATGGCCGTTCCTGTTATAGCTTACCTCGTGCTACGCCCAGGGCTAAGGGCGTTTCCTCATTAGGTCAACCCTTGCACCAGGGTTGAGGGTTTCCCATATGCAGTGCTTAGTCAGCATGGTCTGTGCGCCATGTATGGTAGTATATATAGAGTAGCACTTGCATGTCGTACCCTAAGCTTAATCTCACCGTTACCTGCCTAAAGTGTGGGTTAGTAACTTCTTGTGGTTCCATCCTCACTCCGCCGTAGTGCCCTGAGGATTCCTTTGTCATCTGTTCCTCACTCCGCCGTCGCGCCCTGAGGATGTCTTCATCAACCAGTTCCACCGTCATCCTGACCCGTGTCCTTGACGGTCATCCCATCCTCCACGTTCATCACTATCGCCATCTTTGTCCTCACGACTATCCTCGTGGATGTCGTGATATCCATCTTCTTGTCACTCGTAGCATTCCTTCTAGCCGTCTATCTTGTTGTCGCCCTCGTAGTCACAGCCATTCGAAGTTGCTGGCTCACTACGTAACAGTCCCTACCCAGGCCAAGCATAACACTCAGATATGAACTGTTATGAATCCTTAAGATCACCTCTAAGTCTCTGGATCATCTTTTCTGATCCTCTAGAAGCCACTTTCGCTCTAAGGTACTCTTATCTAATCTTATCTATAGGGGGGACCAAAACCCAAAATCTTCGCCCATAAATCCTGGACCAATGGACCGATCCC
>JBBPJT010001108.1:0-11334 GCA_038088895.1 Xerocomus potaroensis | reverse complement strand
CTATGTAAATACTTAGATAGTATATAAAGCCCAAGGAACTTGACCAGGGGACTCCCCAGTCGAGTTCTCTTGGTGTTCTCCCTCTAGTGGAGGTCCTAAGCAAGATAGACTCAGTCCCTATCATTCCCCTTTCTCAGATCTCTGTCATATTGGCCCCCTCTCCATAAGATCTCCCATATCAGTCTTATCTAAGGCTGATCAAGAGATTAGAGGTGTTTCAGATGCACTTCCCCTTTTGTCCAATTGATCAGCAGATTGGTATGTTATAGCCATGGGAGGCCTAGAATGGCCTTCTCCTTTCCAAGATGCATGACAAAGAAATCCCAGAGAGCAGTCCATCCAGGAACCATAGTGATGAGGGTGGTTTTATGCATTATCCAGGCTTCCCTGCTCTTTGTTCCATCTACATTGCATACTTCCAGAGGGGTGGAAAGGGGGGTCAGAGGGAGTTGATGTCTTTTTATGAAGGTGGAATCAAGGAAACTTCTGGTAGCACCACTATCCAGAAGGGCAGAGGTGTTGACATTTTTATGACCTATTTGTAAAGAAAGAGGAAGATGCATAGATTTCGTCATTTTCCCATTTATATACATGATGGCTAGTTCACTAGATAAGGGAAAGGAAGCCATCAACTTGACTTTTTCCCTAATTAAAAATCTGCTTCTACTCTGGCAATTTCTTTGCCAACCGTCCCATTATCAGCATAACATACCTGTAATACTTGGTGGATTTGATCTGGTGTTGTTCCTTGTGCTACTAGAGTAGTGATATACTGATCTAATCCGTTGGTGATGGTGGTTTGAATGTTTTGTTGTATGCCATTCTGTCCTCCACCAGTTGTGGCGGCAAGTCATTGGCAGAAAGGATTGGTAGAAGTAGGGTGAGAGTTTGCCAGATGGAAGGTTTCATCTCTCCCCGGTTGCTGAGGTGGTGACCTTCCTGAATGATTACTGGATCAACATCTGATGCAATAACAGATAAAACACCTATTTTCTTGAAGGTGTTTGGCACGATTTGCAGGAGAGAGAAACACAGTGTCAATGTCCATTGCGTTGGGGTCTCATGTTCTTCCAAGGTTGCTACTAAGTGACCCTCCGGTTCATAATGCTTGAATACACTGTTGTTGAGCATGAAATTTCACCGCAGTGGTTACCCATTCATCTAGGGTAGCTGGTAGTGTTCCCATAGAAAGGATCATTTGGGCTATCTGAGGGTTGAGCCCTCCTGTGAAGGCATCAATTAACATGAAGTCATCAGTTACTCTTGACTGGGCAGCATGTAGTTGAAAGTCAGCCAGGTAGTTCTGAAATCCTTCTTTCTTATCTTTCAGATTTTGCCACATGTTCAACATTTTGTCTGGCTTCTTTCTTAAAATTATATGGGTAGAAAGTTTTCCCAAAGTCTTCCATGAAGACATTGTACATGAGTTGTGCAGGGAGGAGAGCTGGGTTATTTAATTTGGTGTACCATTTTTTGGTGAAGGGAACTCCTTGTTCCTTAGTAAACTTGCTCAAAGCAGCGAGTATCTTGTCTCCATCAGTGATATAGATAGTAGGATTCAATGTAAAATAAGCAGTCATAGCCATGCCCCAACTGACTGCTTTAGAGGTTTCTCCAGTGAAATCGGAGGGCATCTCTGCTTTTTTCTCAGGGGGGTTAGGTTGTACATTCATGACTGGGGGAAGAGGGGGGGGGGTGGGAGGAGTTGGGGAAAGGGTAATGGAGGAGGAAGTGCAAGAGGTGTTAGAGCAGGAGATAGGGAAGAGGGGGCAGAGGGGGGTAGGTGATATGTTGATTGGATGGGAGAGAGAGTGATAGGAGACCCTTCTTCCTCGGATTTAGGAGGGGGAGAAGAGGGGATTGGAGCATGGAAGCAGTATTGAGGAGAAATGGCTGGAGCATTGATAGTGTCTCAGCAATGAGAAGCTAGTTCTTTTGTTATGCTGAAGAGAACTTCTAGTCACTAGAGTAACCCAGAGACCTTAGAAGTGACACAGGAAGGACTAGGAACTACACTGATATTGCGTAGAACTAGCTTATCATTACTAATACATGCACTAGGTCTTTATCCTATGTCAGCTAATGCACAGACCAAGCTATGCCTACTAAATGTAGGAAGGCAATGTTATGGGGAATGACAAGAATAATTGTGGGGTTGTTGGGGACATGAGGACAACATGAGGTAATCCTAGAAAGGGAATAGCATCCAAAGTTATGGAAATAAAATGGAAATGAAAAGACACTGGCATACATGACAAGAAGAGAACAATATAGAGGAAAATTGTAACAGCAACCCTGCCCTCTGTACAGGTGTGGACCTGACAGTTGCGATGAATGTCGCTCTTTTCAATGGGGGGAACTTTATCCTCGGCAAGTTCGACAAGCAGAGTTGGACCAAGAGCCTAATGATCCAGATGACGCCAACTATGATTTTCTGGATAGAGAGTAGTGCAACAAAGGTCAGCATCCTTTGATCTAGTATGGGGCTTATGTTATGGTCTTCTTCTATGTCATCCATTCGTCATATCACCTGAACACTTTTTTCTTCTTAGGATTACCTTGTGTTATCCTTGTGTCCCCAACTATCCCATGTTCCTATTCCTTGGCATCCCCATAGGTTTTCATCTTACTCTTTTAGTTAAGACACTGCTTGGTCTGTTCACCATTTTGGATAGGATAAATACCTTGCACATGTACTAGTATCAGTAAGCTAGTTCTACGCAATCAAACATAGTTCCTAGACCTTCCTGGTCCACTTCTAAGGTTGTAAGATTACTCGAGCAACTAGAAGGTCTTTCTTCACAAAGTATAACACGGACCATCTTCAAGCAATATAAGAAGAAGCACTCCTTGACCTGACACTCCCCATTCTCATCTATGTCTATTCAGCCCAAACATGCCTGCTATTCACCACAATTCCCCCTGTCCCATCACTGCTGGTCATCTTCTCCCCTCCACTTTCCCTATTCATATAAACTTTCTTCCTAAAATTGCACAAAATCTCATATTTTCCTCGGTCCTGCAAGATGCTCCCCTCCTAGCCCAGGCTATGGAGTCCCCATTAATGGACCAAGCACTTGAAGAAACATGTCAACTATAATTGACTACCGCCACCCTACATCTTGTTTTTAATTATGGTACTTCTGCTGACTGACCCCTCATTCTTGTGATGCAGGAAGTTACATGTTTGACCACAGCTTGTGGTCAAATACTTTCCCTTCTCTTTCAACTAGGATTTGGATATGTCCTCAACACTTTTTCTTTTCATATTATTGGCCCCATCATACACCCCTTCCTGATTGTGATACACCCTACCTTATGGTATATGTATCTTAACTCTGAGGAGCTCCCAGTCCACATCACCCCCATCATGTCTTTCCCCCCAGTTCCCCTCACCCTATCACCAACTCTTCCTCCCCTCATCAATGAGCCCACCACTCCTGTGCCACCGATGCCAGGAGGATTCCCTTCTTGTCTCACTACCCCTTGCATGTCCCCTGTCTCTATGGAAGAAGGGCAAGTTGAAGAAGAAGACCCACTTCCTATTCTGCCACCAGCCCTACCTACCATCCCTTGTGATCAGGAAACCCCCTCTCCTCCCAAGACAAAGAAGGGACAGAGAAAGAAGAGTAAAAAACACACAATTGCTGCTCCATTTGGACTTCCGTTGTCCCCAGCCTATCACCTTCACTCCTCCTCTTGTCACACTCCCCTACAAACCACTACACCTCCTCCAACCCCCTTTACATCATCAACCATCAACCTGTTTTCCATCTGTGAATGGTGTGGAGAGAAGGATATGCACTTAAGCATTTGGTGTCTGCAACACCAATGCCCTTCCTGTCATGCCCATGCCATGGGTCATCTCCTCACCAATTGCCCTGTGAGCACCTGCCCCTACTGTGCGAAATCCCATTGGGGGTCTCCCTGTCCCCTATATTGTTGCTTTTCCCAGGGATGTCATGAATGTTTGTCTCTCCCTTGGGGGGAGCTTTGCCCTTGTCGTATTTGCATGCAGGAGTTGGCCAAAGAAGAAGTTGTCCTACACAATGACCTAGAAGATTATACCTATGTCAACAAAGAGTAGATAAAGGAAAAGTCTGGTGTTCTTTTCAGCTAACAATGGGCTTTTGTTACAATTTTCATATTTCTCTTCCCATTTTGTCACTTCTCATCTGCTTATGTCACCCACCCCTTTCTCTTTCCATTATCTTGGATGCTTTTTCCTTTCTAGGATGGCCTTATGTTGTCCTCATGTTTCCCAGTGTTTCCATTCTTCTACTTGGCATTCCCTAATCTTTCTCTCTTAGTGGAAGGTACAGCTTGGTCCATGCTTCACCACAAGTAGTATAAATACCCTAGCATATGTAGTTGTAAGGCAAGCTAGATCTATGCAATCAAACATAGTTCCCTAGTTCCAGAGTCCTCTCCTAAGGTCTTCACCTCAAAAGACTAGAAGATCTTATATCCATCGATGCCCAACCTATGTTTAGCATAACAGAAACAATCCTCTCATTTTGGGATTGCCATGGCTACAAAAAGCAAACCTTCTGATCAATTGGGAATGTTAACTCTTCCTGGATGGCCATCTGCTACCAATGATGATGAGTATTCAGCAAACTATCTCTCAACAAATGTAGATAAAAAAATTGGTGCTGTTACAATGCAAGCCAATAACTACAAATGGCAAGCACAATGAGGTCAACTAGGAGATAGCTGAGTAATGCAAGATAGCAATAATGATGATAACTAGAATGATGCCAAAAATGGATCTTCAAGGGACAACGCCAGGATGAAGGGGAACTGTTAAGATGATATGGATCCTCAGAAGCTTAGCAATGGGATGAGGAGGAACACCACAGGAAGTTATGGGCCCACACTTAGGTGATATAATGGTGAGATTAAGCTTAGGATATTTTACAGGGAGTGCTATACTATATATACTACCAGTCATGGTGCACAGACCATGCTGACTAAGCACTATATAAGGAATACCCTCAACCCTGATACAAGGGTTGACCTAAACAGGAAATGCCCATAACTCTGGGCTTCTATGAAGGTAAGCTTAGTAAACAGGAATGGCCATAAGATAGAAGAGAAGTATGCCTCATGGCAAACACATATACATGTTTGGTAATACAAACAACCTGAGGCAATATGCAGAATAGATCAGCAGTAGAGACGTAAGCATGGAGCAAGAATCTAATTGTATATACTGTGGGAGAAGGGAAAAATAGGAGGAAACCCAAATGGACTAGAAAACTGTAACAGATGCATTGTAGAAGAAATGCTTCACCACAGAAAATCTTCAGTGAACTATGTTGGCAACACAACTTGCTCAGGAGAAACCAACAATGGAAAAGATGCTCCCTACAATGTTTGAAGAGTTCACCAATGTATTTGGGGAAGCACAAACTGGTCAACTACCCCCAACCTGTCCTTTCAACCATGCAATCACCCTAACCCCAAATTTCATCCCACATATAGGAAAGGTTTATCATCTCAATCCAAGAGAAAAGGAAGCTTGCCAAACCTTCCTCAAAGAAAACCTCTGGACAGGATGGATAGTGCCATTGTTACAATGTGAGCCAATAACTTTGAATGGTGAACACAAAGAGGGCGACAATGAGATAGCTGTAAGCAAAAGTGGCAAGCAATGATAGCAAGATACTAGAGATGACTAGGATGATGCCTAGCCCAAATACATCAATGATCAAAAGGATAATAATGATGGGCCTTCAAGAGGTGATACTGGAATGAAGGAGGATGATTGATAAGGAAGTCCTCAAGGCTCAGTGGCAGGATGAGGAAGAAACCACAAGAAGTTACAAGCCTACACTTAGGCAATGTAATGGTGAGATTAAGCTTAGGATATTCTACAAGAAGTGCTGCACTATTTATACTACCAGTCATGGTACACAGACCATGCCAACTGAGCACTATATAAGGAATACCCTCAACCCTGGTACAAGGGTTGACCATAATGGGAAATGCCCATAACTCTGGGCTTCTATATGAGGTAAGCTTAGTAAACAGGAACGGCCATGAGGTAGAAGAGAAGTAAGCCTCATAGCAAACATGTGTACGTGTTTAGTAATACAGACAGCTTAAGGCTAAAGGCAAGCAGAGTAAGCCAAACAATCATAGAACAAAGGAAAGACATCTAATTGATATGTCAGATGAAGAAAAGGGGAACCTGTAGTTCTTCAGCAAAGTCATAGTTTTCCCAAGATGTCAGAAAACTATAACAGCCATCTATTTCTCCACAGGCATCCCCATTCTTCTTTGTACCCAAAAAGACAGGCAACCTTCATCCTTGTCAGGACTATCATTGTTTGAACAAACACACAATCAAAAACATGTATCCCCTTCTATTAATCTCCTCCCTATTAGATTAGTTAAAAGGATTGAAGATCTTCACAAAGTTTGATGTTTGATGGAGCTATAACAATGTCCTGATTCACCCAGAGGACCAATGGAAAGCAGCTTTCATCACCCTGTTTGGCCTATATGAACCTACTGTTATGTTTTTCAGTCTGTGTAACTCCCCTGCTACTTTCCAAGTGATGATGAGTCATCTCTTCCAAGACTATCTCACTAAAGGCTGGCTTGTCATCTATATGGACAATATTCTTATTTATTCCAATGACATAATGCTTCACCATCATCAGACTTGCTTGATTCTTACTCATCTCCAAAAACGCTCCCTTCACCTCAAACTGACAAAATACATCTTTGATGTGTTGGAGGTGGAATACCTTGGGATGATTGTCTCATATAATAAAGTGCAGATGGATCCCACAAAGCTCTCCACCATTCAGGATTGAATGCCTTCTTGCACTATTAAAGGCATCTGCTTGTTTCTTGGTTTCTGCAATTTCTATCAAAAATTCATCCCTAGTTTCTCCTATCTCACTGCCCCTCTTCATGAGTTGACATGCAAGATTGTCTGTGGGACTGGACACCCACTTGTGCTGCCTCCTTCCATGTCCTAAAACACCTCTTTCTTGCTGCTTCCATTTTAACTCTCCCCAATTTCACTCATCTCTTCATCATTATGATGGATGCCTCTCTCACTGCCACAGGAGGAGTGTTCATGCAATGAGATACAAATGGGGATCTCCATCCATCCAGTTACCTCTTCCACATGCTTTCCCCTGCAGAACGGAATTACAATATCTATGACTGCAAACTCCTTGCTGTTATCCACACCCTCTCCAAATGGTGTCATTATCTTTAAGGAACTGGTCTCTCTGTTGAAGTCCTTACTGACCATAAAAATCTCTCGTACTTCCACCAACCTCACCATCTTTCTTGCTGGCAAGCTCAATGGATGCTCTTTCTCCAGGACTTTTGTTACCATTTTGCCTGCACCTGCCTGCAGGCTATCTTTCTCAACAAATAACACCAAAGGTCTTGAAGAGCATCCTGCTGGGATCAGACACAGGGGGAAAACATCATGGGAAAAAAGACATGCATTGATAATGCCTAATGCTAGGCAAGATACAAGCAAGGGACCGAAGTTAAAGCTGAACTTAGGGTTCAGCCATCACTAAGTACTACCTTTATATACCTACTAGGATCACACACAGACCAGGTTACCTAATGTGCTATGTATGGAAATACCCTAAACCCAAGGGTAAGCCCTAAACCCTAGAAGCAAGAAGCACACCTTGTGGGGGATAAGAAGTAAGCCATGAGGACAGAAGAAGCACAGCATCTACTCACCATGTGAGAACAATGTATCTACATATAGATCGGGGTCAAGAATACACCTGATCAAGAAGGAAGTCCATGTTAGGCAACATGCACCGACACATAAGCATAATAGATATCAGATCAATATCCAATATCAAAGGAAGAGGTTTTCATAACAGTCTGACCCCAGTGTGGCAGCCAGTTGGACAGAGAGACACAGAGGTGAAGGAACAACCTCTTGGTAGGCTATACAAAGAGTCATATATGTTGTGGGCATACAAGTACTCATCAAACGTTTGTCTTACATTGATGTCAGGCAGTGTTAGTATGGTTAGACCCCATTGCTAGCTCAAACACTAGTGGGTTCCAGTCATAACCATAACAACTTTGACCTCAAATTCAATGTCCAACCCAGTTCCATGATGGGTCCCACCGATGCCCTCTCTTGCACTTCTGCTGTCAACACCCTCCATGACAATGCTGATGTCACTCTCCTTCTCTTGGATCTTTTTATTTCTCTCATTGACTCTGCTCTCTTCACCAAAATCCACACTTCCTCCTCCTTTGACCCCTTGGTTCTCTCTGCTCTTAGTCGCATGGCCAAGGGTTCCCCCCCTTTTCCCCATTCTACCCTCACTGATTGGTTGTTTGACAATGGTCAACTCTACTATTGCCACTGCCTCTACATTTCTCCTAATGCATGCCACTCTCTTGTCTCCTCCATCCACTCCTCTCCTCCTGGTGGTCATGGTGGCACTTTCTGCACCCTCTCCCTTCTCCAACGCGACTACTGGTGGCCTGGTGAAACACCTCTGACCTCTACACTAGGCCTAGATAAGCCTAATAATTGAGATCTATGGAGAGAGGGCCAAAGTATGAGTGAAGATAAGAGAAAGGGGAATATGTAGGACTGAGTCTATCTTGCTTAGGACCTCCACTAGAGGGAGAACACCAAGAGAACTCGACTGGGGAGCCCCCTGATCAAGTTCCTTGGGCTTTATATACTAACTGACTATTTATATGAGTTGTACTTAGATCTAGTGATTACATGGGCTAGGGTATGAGGAGGCATGTAAAGCACATGTAGAATGGAAGTATATACATGAGGGATCCTTGCTGCAGTGGCAGCATAGCCCTAGCTATGACAGTTCGCATTTTGATGCCTTAAGTCACCCTTGGGGTTATCTAGAGATCTGCAACCAAGGGGGTGGAATCTATGGGGGATAAGGGTGTCCATGTGTGCTTCTAGATGCATATGAGTAGGGGGGAAGAGCTGGGGCCAAGGAATTGGTCCATTGGTCCAGGATTTATGGGCAAAGATTTTGGGTTTTGGTCCCCCCCTATAGATAAGATTAGATAAAAGTACCTTAGAGCGAAAGTGGCTTCTAGAGGATCAGGAAAGATGATCCAGGGATTTAGGGGTGATCTTATGGGTTCATAACACCTGGCATGTCCACTTTTGCTTGTCAATTTATCCTTAGTTGCCCCCTCTATCAATCCTCCAAGGTTAACACTCACTCTTCTCTCTTCCCCCTCTCCCCCCTCACTTTGGTCACTGTTCACCCCTTCCAGCAGCTCTCTGTTGATCCTGTTTCTGGCTTTCCCCCTATTGATTCTTTTGATGCTGTTCTGGTCATAGTTGACCATGGCCTTAGTAAGGGGGTCTTTTTCCTCCCCTGTTCTAAATCAATTGATGCAGCAGGAGTTGCCCACCTCTTTTACTCTCATATCTTCCCCCACATTGGCCTCCATGACAAAATAATCTCCAACAGAAGCCCCCAATTCACATCCACCTTTGCCTGTAAGTTAGCCCATCTCCTTCATTATGGTGTAGCTCTCTTCTCTGCATACCACCCACAAACCAATGGCAAAACCAAATAAGTAAACCAAGAACTGGAAACTTATCTCCATCTCTTTTGTCAAGACAACCTCACAAACTGGGTGGAACTCTTGCCAATGGCACAATTTACACATAACTCCTCAACCCATTCAGTGATGAAATGTACCCCTTTTTCCTTGATGCTGGGATATGAACCCCAAGCCTATTCCACTTTGGGAAAAATGTTTATCCCAGTGCTGATGGAAAGACTGATATTCTTGGACCAAGTGAGAAAGGAAGCCCTTAGCACACACCAAATGGCACAATAATTCATGAGAGAATGAATCCATAGTAAATTTCATCCCTGGTGAGTCAGCAATAGGGTGTAGCTAGAAGCAAAGAACCTATGAATGACCTTTCCCTGGCAGAAATTAAATCCATTATAAAAAGGTCCCTTTGAAATTTCCAAGGACATCTCCCTAGTGGTGTACCAACTTCACTTACCCCCAAACTGGAAAATTCATGTGTTCCACATGTCTCTCCTTTCCCCATATTGAGAAACAGCAAAGTATGGAAAACCAACCCAATGCCCACCCCCAATAGAGATAGACGGAGATGAAGCATGGGAGGTAGACTGGATCTTACAACATAAAGGACTCCCAAAGAACCAGAAGTATTTAATAAAATGAAAGGGGTATTTTTTAGCCAACAACACTTGGGAGCTGGAACAGAACTTATCCAGCACACAGACCCTCCAACAATATAAAAAAGAACACTCCCTTGTCTAACATCATCATCCTTATTATCCCATCTACAACATGCCTGCCACCCACAACAACTCTCCTCAACCTTCAACCTCTGGTCACCTCATCCCTGCTGTTTTTCCCATCCATATCAATTTTGTTACAATTTTTGATGTCTTTCATCTTCACAGTATCTTTTCCATCCACTCGAACACTTTTTCCTTTCTAGGATTACCTCGTGTTCTCCTCATGTCCCCACTTATCTCATGATCCTCATTTTTGGCATCCCCATAGAGTCAATCTTACTCTTTAGGAGTAGACACCGCTTGGTCCGTTTGCCATACAGGATAGGATAAATACCTCATGCATATATCAGTATTGATAAGCTAGTTCTACACAATCAAATGTAGTTCCTAGATCTTCCTGGTTCACTTCTAAGGTTGCTGGATTGCTCTGGTAACTAGAAGATCTATCCAAAAAGTGTAACAAAAGAACTAGCTTCTCTGTGCTGAGATGCTATTTACACTCCAGCCATTCCACCTTGCTACTGCTTTCATGCTCCCTCTCCTTCCCCTCCGCCCCCTCCTCTCAAAAACAAAGAGGAAGGATCCCCTATCACCCTCTCTTCTACTCAATCAGCATACCACCTTCCCCCTTCTGCTCCCCCTTCTCCCCCTTCTGCTTTAACACCTCTCACCCTTCCACCACCCCTTCCTTTTCCCCAACTTCTTTCCCCACCTCCTCCAGCCATGAATGTTCCTCCCAACCCTCCTGAACAAAAGGCAGGTATGCCTTCAGATTTCACTGGTGAAACATCCAAAGCTGTAAGCTGGGGAATGGCAATGACTGCCTACTTTACGTTGAACCCTGAAACACCTCTAATCTCTATACCAAGCTTGATAAGCCTGATCTTTGAGATTTAAGGAGAGGGGGCCTTTAATTGGTAAAAATGCGAAATGGAAGGGGGAGAACTGAGTCTATCTTGCTTAGCACCTCCTCTAGAGGGAGAACACCAAGAGAACTTGACTGGGGAGTGCCCTGGTCAAGTTCCTTGGGCTTTATATACTAACTAAG
>JBBPJT010001107.1:0-11338 GCA_038088895.1 Xerocomus potaroensis | reverse complement strand
TGCTCTACTACTTATACTACCAGCCATGGCGCACAGACCATGCTGACTAAGCACCACATATGGGAAGCCCTCAACCCTGGTGCAAGGGTTGACCTATAAATGGGAATGCCCAAGACCCTGGGCGTAACATGAGGTAAGCTATAAACAGGAACGGCCATGAGGCAGAAGCAAAGAAGGCCTCATGGCGAACACGTGTAAGCGCAACGTGTTAGGTAATACAGACGACCTAGGAGGCAAGCGTTATCCTAAGGTCGGGAACACAAAGACAAGGAGAAAGATCTAATCGCTATACCGTAGGGAGGGGCGGGGATAAGGACAAGGAAAGGAAAATGAACCGTTAGACTAAGGACCCCGATGTTAAGGCAAACAAAGGGCGTCCTATCGTAAAACTGTAACAGCATGAAGGAAAATGCTCGCTCTTTCCCAAGACTTAACTACAACAGAAGGATTTCAAAATTATATCACGATGTTTCAACTACACATCTCTCGTGCTCATGTGACGGATCAACAAACCATCATCGATGCTTTTGCGAGAGGGTTGGATCCCGCGTTGACGCAAATGATTTTGTTGATGGATCACGACCTGACCACTGTTGACGAATGGATCTCTGCCGCGGCAGCATTCCACACTCAACAACAACACATTCGCTGTCTCCACCCTGTCGCATGTACCTCGCATTCTTTTCCCTGCCATCGACCTGTCCTTTCCTCTATTACCACTACACCACCCTCTTCCCCTCATCACATCACCACTATTCACTCCTCGTCCCCCATTGCCCCCTCTTCTCGACCCTCCCCCGCAACTCTTAAACTTCATCAGATGATTGCTCATCGTAATCAACACCTCCTTGATGTTGAGTGAATCCTTTCTCTTTCTGTCGACTCCCGATCTGACCACTCCCCTTCCCACGACGATCTTTCTTTTTCCCATACCGATATCACCGTACAATGCGCTCCTTCCGTCCCTGTCTCTTCTACTCCCTTCCCCTCTCTCCCTCGTTACGTGGAAATTGCAGTCCAGTGCGATTCCTCTTCCTCTCTGCCTCGTTTTATGGATGTCGCGGTTCAGTGTGACTCCCCCGCCTTATTTCCACTCTCACCCTCCTCATCTGCAGACACTGCCATCGACATTCCTCACATCGTCCTTTCCTCCCCCTCCTCGTCTACCTCCTCCTTTTCTCCTTCCACTGCCCCTTCTTCCGTCCCGACTTCTACTCCACCCCTTTCTTGTCCCTCTCGTCTCGCCTGTGTGCTTGCTCGTGCCCGCAAAATTGGTTGTACTCTCCGTTGTGCACACCCGCGCGTTTCCTCATCCAGCGTCTCTTGCCTGCACTCTCTTTTAGTCGATACGATTGTTCCTTCTCCGCCCTCTCTTCTTGACACCCCCCTTCCCCCTTTGTCCACTCCTCCCCTGCTCGCCTCAATCTCTCCCCTCTCATCTGCTATGTCGACCCCTTCTCGCACTGCCTGTGTTCCTCTTCCTCCTTCCGCCCCTCTTTCCCCCGTCTTTCTTGGTGTTCTGGCTCCCCTTTCTTGGGCTGACTCTCCTGACAATGATGCGTTTCTTGAGGGTCCCCCCCGGCCTTCCCCACTTTGTCCTCTTCTTCACTCTTGCTTCCTCCTGATCCCACGATGGTCCCCTTGCCACCTTCTCCTCCTTCTTCTTTCATTCCTTCCCCTTTTCCCCTCGATTGTTTCGACACCTTCTTGGCTGACTTCTCTCCTCGCTTTTCCCCTTCCACTCATCGCCATGCCTTTCGTCTTTTTTCGGCGCCTTCTCCCTCTCTCTTCCCTGTGTCCTCCCCTCCTCTTTCCCTTATTTCTTCTGTTGACGTTCTCGGTCTTTCTTCCCCGCCTCCTGTTCCCTTTTCGTTGCCACTTTCCCCCGTTTTTTCCCTGCATTCGCCTTCGTCCGTGTCCTCTTCGTTTTCCTTTTAATTGTCTTCGTCATCTGATGTCTCTGTTCTTGTTTTGGGGCTCCTTTTCATCTTTTGCGTCTTGTTACCGCCGCTTCTCTTCTTTCTGCTTCTCTTCTTTCCCGTTTGACCATTCAAAAGAGTCCTGGGTATGACGTTAAACTGCCTACTCTTCCTGGATTGTCTGCAGACTTCCAGGGCATGTCCTGGGCATGACGAAAAACTGCGCTCATCTAGTTGGGAGACTAGATGTTGGTTTTGTTTGAATTTGTCCCCCTCGATGGGCATACCTCCAGCACGAGGATAAACTGTACTGTTAACAGTGACGAACGATAAACTGTCTCTTTCCTCTTTTCAACAGGATTGGATTCTTTGTAGTCGAAGACGCAACGACCCTGACCGTGAGGGCGTTGCAGAGCATTGCAACTGACGCTATGACTTCCAACTCCCTACCCCCACCTGACCGACGAAACACCTTGGGTCTCTTGCTGTTATCAACGTAGTCCCCTTGACCGTGAGGGCGTTGCAAGGCCTACCACCATAACGCTGACCCCTTGGTTCTCTTCACTCATCCCCGCCACGGGTCTAAACTGGCTTCCTCTCTGCTGCCCCTCCCGTTTCATTCTTCTTGTGGCTTGATGCCACCGTTATGCGTCTCTTCTGCGGCTCTCCGCTTTCCATCTTCTTTCCATCTTCCTTCTATCTTCCTTCCGTCTGCGTCCTTTTGTTCCACTCTTCTTCCGCTTCCTACCGTTCTTCTTCCCATCTATTCCATCTCCGTTTTTCTCTCTTCCATACCCACGCTCGAACCAAGCATAAAAGGAGGTCCTTTATCGACGATTCCCCACTTCCCGCTGTCCCACCATGTCTTCACTTCCTACCTCTCACCCAACTCGTCATCCATTGACCCCCATTCCCATCATTATTCCCCCTTCCATGCGTCTTCACGACCTCAATCCGTACGACTTCTTCACCATCACCCGTATTCGCTACCAGAACCAATTATGGTGGATTTGTTCCTGTCCCCACTGTTTGGAACTTTGTTGGGCCTGTTCCCTTCTTGCCCTGGACACTCTATGGACTGAGCATAACGGCTGGGTTTGTCCTCCTGCTTCTCTGGATCACCCATCTTACGATACATTGAACGTTTCTCGTCCACTCTATCCCTCTGTTGCTGATGATCATCCATCTCTTGTTCCTTCTTCCGAATCTTCCCCCCTGGCCATCGCTCTTCTAGATTATCGTCTCATTTGCACTTGCTCGGCTCTCATCGCCAACCCTACAACGCCGTTGTGGCTATTATCTGAGATGATGGAATGTCCCATCCATCTCTCTACTTTGTGCAGTGATGATTTATGATCGATTGAAGTCTGGTGCCTTCAAAGGTAGTAATGGGCTTATGTTACAGTTTTCTGACGTCTTAGGAAAACTACGACATTCATTGAAGAACTACGGATTCCCCTTCCCCTCCTACACATATAATGATTAGATGTCTTTCCCTCCTCTATGGTTGTTCGGTTTACCTCGCTTACCCTTTTACATGGATACCGTCTGTATTACCAAACACGTACATGTGTTTGCCATGAGGCCTTCTTCTATTCCGCCTCATGGCTGTTCCTATTACTAAGCTTACCTCATATAGAAGCCCAGGGTTATGGGCATTTCCCATTTAGGTCAACCCTTATACCAGGGTTGAGGGTATTCCTTATTTAGTGCTTAGTCAGCATGGTCTGTGCACCATGGCTGGTAGTATAAATAGTGTAGCACTTCTTGTAGAATACCCTAAGCTTAATCTCATCGTTATGTCGCCTAAGTGTGGGCCTGTAACTTCCTGTGGTTCCATCCTCACTCTGCCGCCGAGCCCTGAGGAATTCCTCGTCAATCACGTCTCTCTATTCCTCTTCATCCCGGACCTTATCCCTTGAAGACTTATCATCATTCTTGCCTTCATCTCTACCATTGTCCTAGGAGCCATCCTAGTTATTGCTTCTATCCTAACTGCCATTCTTATCATCTATCTATATACCTATCTGATTGTCACCCTTGTCATGTTCGCCATTTGAGGTTATTGGCTCACGTCGTAACAGCAATGGTGCACAGACCATGCTGACTAAGTGCTATATAAGGGAAACCCTCAACCCATGGTCAAGGGTTGACTATAAGAGGGAATGCCCATAACCCTGGGTTATGGGGAATGTGTAAGCTGACTAAACAGGAATGGCCATGAGGTAGAATAGAAGGAAGCCTTATGGCAAACACATGTACATGCTTGGTAATACAAACAACCTAAGGCAATGGCAAAATAGGTCAGTGATAAGAACAATGCAAGATAAGGACATCTAATCAATATACAGTGGCTCAAAAAAGTGTCCCAATGTTGGGTCATTTTGGAAACTGTTACGTAGTGAGCCAGCAGCTTTGAATGGCGGTGACTACGAGGGCGACAACAAGATAGACGACGAGGAAGAAGTTGACGAAGGACGAGAGGATGGATAGCATGACGTCCACTAGGATGGTTGTGAAGATAAGGACAGCGATGATGACGAGTATGGTGACGAGGAGTGAAGCCGTCAAGAGCACTTGCCGGGATGACGGAGGAACAAAGGCGATGGGATCCTTAGGGCACGGCGGCGGAGTGAGGATGAATGATTGGCAATGAGATCCTCAGGGCACAACGGCAGAGTGAGGAGAAAGCCACAAGAAGCTACAAGCCCACACTTAGGCTAAGTAACAGTGAGATTAAGCTTAGGGCTACGACATGAAGTGCTAGGCTACTTATACTACCAGCAATGGTGCACAGACCATGCTGACTAAGCACTACATAAGGAAAGCCCTCAACCCTGGTGCAAGAGTTGACCTAATAAGGGAATGCCCAAGACCCTGGGCTTCTACACGAGGTAAGCTATAACAGGAATGGCCATGAGGCAGAAGCAAAGAAGCCTCATGGCAAACACATGTATCGTTCGTGATTGGTAATACAAGACGACCTAGGAGACAAGCGTTATCCTCAGGTCGTAAGACAAAAGAAAGATCTAATCGTTATACCGTAGGGGAGGGGTGGGGAATAAGGCAAGGGAAACTGAACCGTTAGACTAAGGACCCCGATGTTAAGACGAACAATGGGCGTCCTGTCGTAAAACTGTAACAGAAACATTTGATTTTTGTAAGAGTATGAGAAGGAATTATGTAAAATGCTTGCAGGGTCATTGATAGCCCTTACTCTTCCCTGTCCAATGAAGGTTTAGTTATGTGATTTGGTTGCCATGCCATTGAGAGGCAGCTGTTTTAAAATGACATGTCATTGGGACACTTATTTGACCCTAAATCCAGTAATCATTATTTCATATGTAATATACCAATTTTGTGCCTGTTGATGGTTGCTATGTTACCAGGCTGTGTAATTATGCACATTACATAATCCTAGGCACTATGAATGCCCTATGTTCCACTTCAATCAGCTTTAACACATTATAAAACCTGTTTCTCTTCTATAATGGCCAATATTCTTATTTTTACTTATCCTGGTTTTTCTGCTGAGCAGATTGCATCCAAAACCAGTCTGGGGGTGTTCCTTGTGGCCATAGCCATAAAGCCAACCCTTCTTGAAGAGAAGAATAACATGATAGGATATTCTTCCAGGCTTTTTTTACCAATAAAAGAAGAATTATCTTTACTGTTACTACTAGAATGGCTGAGGATGCTGTTTAAGCCACCCATCTTATCAACTCTGCTTTTTAATCTCTCATATCCTCCTAAACTTCTCACAATGTTTTCCAGTCTATATCTTTGAAGGCAATAATGAAGAAGCAAAGTCTCTAGTGCCATCTAAATATGAAAGCAGAGGCTAGACTCTGCTTTAAATCAGCAGAAATGGACTGTGAAGGGCTATACTAGAGTTATTTCATTAGATGGAAGTATGTATATATGGGAAAAGGCAGGAGATCAGTTGAGTCTGGACTGGATGTGGCCACTGTGTGCATGCTTGGTAATCCAACACTGGTCACATCTGATGCCCAGTGAAAACTGGTTATGACTGCATATGACTATATATAATATAATCTAAATAACATAAATTTATATGATCAAATATAATACTTTCCCTCTCATGTGATGGTGATATAAGGTATGATGCATGGGCATCAACACCACCAGCATCCTTATGATGCTATGCACTGTATTATCATTGAAACACCTCTAATCTCTTATCAGGCCTTAGATAAGGCAGATAGCAGAGTTTTTATGGAGAGGGGGCCAATATGGCAGAGATCTGAGGAAGGGGGAAGATAGTAACTGAGTCTATCTTGCTTAGGACCTCCACTAGAGGGAGAACACCAAGAAAACTCCACTGGGGAGTCCCCTAGTCAAGTTCCTTGGGCTTTATATACTACCTAAGTATTTACATGAGTTTTGGCTAGATCTAGTGATTACATGGGCTAGGATATAAGAAGGCATGTGAGGCACATGTAGAATGGACGAATATACATGAGAAATCCTTGCTGCAGTGGCAGCATAGCCCTGTCTATGATGGATCGCATATTTGATGCATAAGTGCCTTTTGGGGTTATCTAAAGATCTGCCATCAGGGAGGAGGGTTGTTGGGGAGATAAATGCGTCCATAGATAGTCCTATATGTATATTAGTTGGGGTTAAAGGTTGGGGCAAAGGAATTGGTCCATTGGCCCAATATCTATGGGTGAAGATTTTGAGTTTTGGTTCCCCCTATGGATAAGATAAGATAAAAGTGTGTTAGAGCAAAAGTTGCTCTAGGAGATCAAGGGAGCTTAGGAGAAGTTAGGGGGAGGTCATATTGATTCATAACAATCATGCAACAACACATTGTCATCCAACTCAACAGATCCCTACAGCCTTATTTGAATCTCTGACCAGCCAGATTATAAAAGTATGAGTCAAAAGGTATTCTATCTTTTCATCTAACTTTTCTCCCCCCAAACTCTATCACCCAACTATATCCCTTGGCAAGGAACAGACAGAGGTATGTGGCATACAATATCTTTGCTGTCCAACATCTCAACTTATTTATAGTCATATGAGAAAGAAGCAAATGAATTGGTACATGGTCATTCATATCCAGTTTTCAGACTAAATACTTTGTTTCCTAGATTGAAAGGAATGCCTGGACCAAAGATGCCTATCATGGAATGTTATACTAGCACCCCTGCTCTCCCACTTTTCTCCACTCTTTGCTTTTCTCCACTCTCCCACTTATCCCCACTGCTTGCATAATATTCATGATGCCCACTTTTGCTATTGCTACTACTATTGCTATTGCTTTGTTAGTGTATTAGGCTATTTCTAGTACAAAACCTGAAAATACAAAAGCATGAGATAAGAGACAGGACCAGATATGATAAGATATAAGTATATAATATCATGTCATATCTTGTCAGATGTGATCACAACAGAGGTCAAAGGCATTTTGCTGTGGGGCATATGGTGAGATATCTGTTGGAATTTCAAGTGTGTGCACAGTCATGACCAGTGCCAGAGCAATGCTATTACCAGAGAGTGTGTGCACTAAAGTGCCACAGTCACATATTGACATTATATCATATAGGCAATGTTTGTAGCATTTTCATGTATGTTGTTTTATTTGTATTCTAGTGTTATTCTGGGTATTCCAGTACTCATATCTTTTTGCATATGATTCTGTAGCATAGTATATAAGTGATCTAGTTCATACTAGAATACCTCAGTCTATTGCATCACACACATGACTGAAGTGAGTTGATTAGCTTTTCTTTTATCTAGCTTATGCTTACTTGTATCTAGATTATTGTATCTAGGTAAATATTAGTCTGTTGCATCATGCACATGACTGAGATTATCGTATCTAGTCATGCACTCCCTGATTGGTACCTGTATTCTCATAGGTTGTGAGCTCTGCTTTTGCCAATTGATACAGATTACTGCTTTTGTCACATAGATTATCCTTATTTGTCAAGATGTCCACAGCCACTATCACTACAGACACCCTGCCAAGCAATATACCAAAGCTTGATATGAAGGGCATGAACTGGGCAATATTTCATTTTCATTTTCAGGTAGCATTCAAGGCCAAGAAGTTGTGGGGACACTTTGATGGGAATTCAAAGAACCCTGATTACAAGGCTACTAGTACTCAAGTACTAACTACTGAGCAGATGGTGAAGCACTTGCTTACCTAGTTCATTCTGGACTCAACAGCACTGAAGATCTGGCAGCAGCTGACAGTTGCCAAGATATGGTCAGAGATTGAGAAGGAGTATACCCAGAAGGGGGTGTATGCCCAGACAGACCTGTGGACTCAATTCCTGGAGTCAAGATTGCCAAAAGAGGGCAATGTACACCAGTTCCTGGATAAGCTAAAGACAAAAAAGAAAGAATTAGCTGCTATTGGGGTGGATATTGATGAAAAGGACTATCAATCAACAATTATCAAATCCCTACCCAATTCACTCACAAACTTTGCATCAAGCCAACTTATGGCCATATACTTATTCAGCTCCACTAAAACCCTAGAACCAGACCTACTAATTTCCATAATTGCCAAGGAGACCAATTGCCAAAAGGCAAAGTACCCACCAAAGGGAGACAGAGACAGAGATTGTGATGAGGCTATGGCTGTCAGTTTGTTGGGGGGCTCACACAGGGGTAACAGGCAAAGTGGCAATGGAGACAGATGGGGCAGCTATATATGAGGCCCGTGCAAATGCTGGAAGTGTGGCTTGACAAAGCACTTAGTCACCTTCCATTATAGGAAAGATGCTGAAAAGAAGCCAGCAAGTGAGAACTCAGTGAACACAGCATTTGACAATGAAGATAGCATTTTTGGAGTTTAGGATAAGGCAAGTGATGATGGTTCAATTGCTGGGCCTATGCTACTGTCTGAAGAATTGGATAACAATAAAGATGATTGCATGGATTGGTTTTCCATCACAAATGAGGATCACATGAATTATCATTGGGACCTAGAAGAGACAAAGCTGGAAGTCAAAGGCAAGGCGCCTGTTGACTGGGTGGAAGACCCTAAGGCCCTGGAAGATGCCACCATGGTATTAGCAAGCAGACCCATTGTTATGGTTTTTGTTCCAGGTTCTTGTTTTCCCCTAGCATTAGGGTCATCCATGAAGATACCATCATCTCTCTCTTCACCCCTGTCAATAGATCTCTCCTCACCTCTACTAGTGTCAGACCATTATGATTAGATCACCTTGATATTGGATCATTATCCAATATCCGTTATGTTTACATGTCGGTGCACATTGCCTGACATGGACTTCCTTCTTGATTGGGTATACCCTTGACCCCAATCTGTTCATAGATAGTTTCCTTTCATACAGTGAGTAGACGCTATGCTTCTATTGTCCTTGTGGCTTACTTCTTATCCCCTACAAGGTATGCTTCTTGCTTCTAGGGTTTAGGGCTTACCCTTGGGTTTAAGGTATTTCCTTATGTAGCACATTAGGTAACCTGGTCCGTGCACAATCCTAGTAGGTATATAAAGGTAGTACTTAGTGATAGCTGAACCCTAAGTTCAGCCTTAACTTTAATCCCTTGCTTGTACCTTGCCTAGCAAAGGCATTATTATCTCAATCCATGTCTTTTTCCTGATATTTCCCCTTGTGTCTGATCCCAGCAAGCATGCTCTTCAAGACCTAGGGTGATTTATGTGTAAAGAGATAGCCTGCAGGCAGGTGCAGGCAAAATTGTAACACCCATGAAATCTAGCTATATTTGGGAAGTGGAGGTGTCAGAAATGCTGGAAGTTGGAGATGGTATACCTGCTAACTGGGTGGACTCTGCCATGGCCACAAACTCTGAAATTGTTGCTCTGGAAGCAATAGATAAACATGCAGGGGTGAGCCAGATTGAAATTCCAGATCCAGGGATCATGTGTCATCACACCACCACTCATTGCAGGAGGTATAAAGACCTCATCAATACATCATATGAATCATACACAGCCGAAGACAGACCAGAGTCTGTTACAATGGAAATTGGCAACACAGTGACAAAGGTGCCAAATGAATATGGCATATTACCATTAGAAATCACACAGGTATACCCACTGGAGGTGGAGAGGACAGACACAGTTGAAGAAGTGCTGAATGGATTGAGAAGATCATGTTCAAGGCTCATGCAGGTACCAGATCTACCAGAGGACGGAATTATGCAGATAGGTCAAGAGGACAAGCAAGGACTGTCAATGACAGCAAGCATCACTCAAGGGGCAAAAGGTGCCACATTAGGAAATGTGCCAAATACATCAAAGGGACCATACCACATTGTATAGGATAGCAAGACCACTAACATCACTGCCAAGATGATAACCACAAGGGACATGCATAGTCATTTTGAGCATATCGCACTCACAGGAGCTTGATGCAAGGTGTTATAAATCCATAAGATCACTCCTGAGCCCCTGAATCATCTCCCCTTATCCCCTAGAAGCTACTTTCACTCTAAGGCACTTTTATCTAATCTTATCTATAGGGGGGACCAAAACCCAAAATCTTCGCCCATAAATCCTGGACCAATGGACCAATCCCTTGGCCCCAGCTCTTCCCCCCAACTCATATGCATCTAGAAGCACCCATGGATGCCCTTACCTCTCATAGATTCCACCCCTTTGGTAGCAGATCTTTAGATAACCCCAAGGGTGACTTATGCATCAAACATGCAATCTATCATGTCCAGGGCTATGCTGCCACTGCAGCAAGAATCCCTCATGTATATACTTCCATTCTACATGTGCTAACCATGCCTCCCTATGCCCTAGCCCATCCAATCATTAGATCTAGCTACAACTCATGTAAATACTTAGATAGTATATAAAGCCCAAGGAACTTGACCAGGGGACTCCCCAGTCGAGTTCTCTTGGTGTTCTCCCTCTAGTGGAGGTCCTGAGCAAGATAGACTCAGTCCTAACATTCCCCTTTCCCTTATCTTCACTTCATATTGGCCCCCTCTCCATAGATCTCCACTATCAGCCTTATCTAAGGCTTGATTAGAGATTAGAGGTGTTTCACAAGGTTGATGATGAACTGATTGACAGGTCAAAGGATGATGAAATCAAGATTAACAATATTCACTGCAAGATGACGCACATGCTGATTATACAGTGACTTCAAAAACTGGCCCAATGTTTGACTCTAATCTAGTATATGAAGCATACTGCAATTATATAAATGAATTAGATCTTACTTTGGTGGGACATATTGTAGTATGAACCCCTGGCTACAATGTTGCTCTATATATCATGTGATTCCGTTCATGTGTTGCCAAGATATGACCATTATAAAATGAATACCTCATTGGGCCAGTTTTTGTACTTTTTATTTGAAGACTGAAATCTCTATCAAATCAAGCTATATTTGGCTTTGTTGATGTTGCAAATAAATATACATATATAAATAGTATGT
>JBBPJT010001106.1:0-11348 GCA_038088895.1 Xerocomus potaroensis | reverse complement strand
ATAGATCGCATGTTTGATGCATAAGTCACCCTTGGGGTTATCTAGAGATCTGCCACCAAGGGGGTGGAATCTATGGGAGGTAAGGGCGTCCATGGGTGCTTCTAGATGTATATGAGTAGGGGGGAAGGAGCTGGGGCCAAGGGATTGGTGCATTTGTGCAGGATTTATGGGCGAAGATTTTGGGTTTTGGTCCCCCCTATAGATAAGATTAGATAAAAGTACCTTAGGGCGAAAACTGTTTCTGGAGGATCAGGAAAGATGATCCAGGAACTTAGGAGTGATCCTATGGATTCATAACAGCCAGGACTTGCCATCCTTGTCCACAATTATGTCAATGGCTGTGCACTTTGCTAGCAGAACAAGGTGAACACCCACCCCACTGTTCCTCTCCTTCTCTCTATTCCTTCTTCCACCTCTCACCCCTTCCAACAAGTCTCCTGTGACTTGATCACTGATCTTCCTGTCTCTAACAGTTTTGATTTGCTTTTGGTCATGGTCAACCATGGCCTTACTAAGGGGGTAATTCTTTGCCCTACCAAGAAAACAGCTACTGCTGAGAACATCACTGCATTATTCTTTAAGAAAGTCTATTCACAGTTTGGACTATATGACAAAATCATCTCAGACAGAGGCCCTCAATTTGCCTCTTCCTTTGCAAAAGAACTGGGA
The DNA here is from genome assembly GCA_038088895.1 of Xerocomus potaroensis. Taxonomy (NCBI): domain Eukaryota; kingdom Fungi; phylum Basidiomycota; class Agaricomycetes; order Boletales; family Boletaceae; genus Xerocomus; species Xerocomus potaroensis. The sequence goes on along the minus strand of JBBPJT010001106.1, from coordinate 10,679 downwards.
TATATCCTCAGATATGATCTCTCCCTCTCCACTGCATATCACCCACAGACTGATAGAGAAACAAAACATGTGAACCAGGAAGTGGAAATATACCTACAGATCTATTGCAGAAGCAATCCTACTTCTTGGGCAGAGAATATTACATTTGCCAAATCCACACACAATCACCACCCTCATGATGGGTTACAAACCTCGCTCCCTCCTCTCCATCCTTTCCAAATCCAACCCTTCTGCTATTGAGGAATGTCTTCAACTCCTTACTTTCAACCAGAGATGAAGCACTTGCCACACATGAGTTAGCTCAGCAAGTTATAAAATCCCAAACCACCAAGAATTTCACACCTTTCCAGAAAGGAGATAAGGTGTGGCTAGAAGCATAGAACTTAAGACATTCCATTCAAAACCTGAAATTCACTCCAAAAAGAGAAGAATCCTTTACCATTACACAGGTCTTGTTATAAATCCATAAGATCACCCCTGAGTCCTTGGATCATCTCCCCTAATCCTCCAGAAGCAGTTTTCGCTCTCTGACACTTTTATCTAATCTTATCTATAGGGGGCACCAAAACCCAAAATCTTCGCCCATAAATCCTGGACAAATGCACCAATCCCTTGGCCCCAGCTCTTCCCCCCTACTCATATGCATCTAGAAGCACCCATGTACGCCCTTATCTCCCATAGATTCTACCCCCTTGGTGGCAGATCTCTAGATAACCCCAAGAGTGACTTATGCATCAAACATGCGATCCATTATAACTAGGGCTATGCTGCCACTGCAGCAAGGACACCATGTGTATGATCTTCCATTCTACATGTGCTAACCATGCCTCTCTATGCCCTAGACAATCCAATCATTAGATCTAGTTACAACTCATGTAAATACACAGATAGTATATAAAGCCCAAGGAACTTGACTAGGGGAGTCCCTAGTCGAGTTCTCTTGGTATTCTCCTTCTGGTAGGAGGCCCTAGCAAGATAGACTCAGTCCCACATATTCCCCTTTCCCATATCTCCACTTATACTTTGGCCCCCTCTCCATAGATCTCAATCATTAGGCTTATTTAGGCCTAGTGTAGAGGTCAGAGGTGTTTCAACAGTGGCCCAGGTCAAAGCAGATCCTTTCTTCATATTGAGAGAGCAAATGCTACTCTTTTATCATCATTATTATATACTTTCTTGTTGACTAGAAGATACATTCATACATTGCTAAGCCAGTCGGCTGCTTTGTATGGAGATCCATTATACTCTTCTGGAGCACTAAGATATAGTCCAATAGATTTCAGTAGTTCTGCCATCTGAGGAGAGATAAGGGGTGCTGTAAGAAAGGTGTTTCGTTTTATTCCCCTGATACCCCTTTTTCCTTCGACCATCTTTCCCTGACCTTTCCATTCTTGAATGTATGATAACCTTTCCATTGTCTTGACTCATTTTCCCATGACTGGACACTATTTCCATTCTAGGCCTTTGCTTCTTGAACACCTTGTGTTCCTTCTATCTCCATTGATTGATGGTTGCATAGTTACCATTGACTATGACTTGACTTGACTCTGAATGAGTCATTCCACAGCAGACACAGCCTGGTCTGTGTGCCATCTAGATACCTACTTAAACTCCAGTGCAGATGTACAAATACTTTAAGTTGTTTCTCCATTGTATCTTGCGACATAACTAGTCAATAGATCCTCTGGTTTCTCTGATGCTTGCAAGGCAATCAGTTTGGATATTCAACTTCACCGATCCTTGATATAAGTCCTCTGGCTTGCGAGGCAATGATACCTTCAGCATGAAGGCTCAGATTCCGAACTCTTTCAAAGGCTACACTCATCCCTATCCAGGCCAAGCATAACAAAAGATGGGAAGTGGAGGGAAAGGTAGTACTGGGAAAGGGGGATAAATGATGGATGGCAAGGATATCTGAGAGAATGATTGGCTCAAGGCAATCATTGTCTGGTCTAGGGGGGTCTAGGTTAAGATCTTCATTGGTTGATGTTATGCTTGGCCTGGGTAAGGACGAGCATAGCCCTTGAAAGGGGATCTGAGTTCTTGGGCCTTCATGCTGAAGGTATCGATGCCTCGCAAGCTGGAGGACTTAGATCAAAGTATCAGTGAAGTAGACCGTCTGACGCAATGCTGAGCAAGACGTCGAGAGAAACCAGTGGATCTATTGACTAGTAGGTTGCAAGATACAAGGGGTCTATCTAACTAATCATACTAGTGCACTTTATAAAGTAAAGTCTCCCTTGTAGGGTGAAAGGTAAGTAAAAGGAATCAAGGGAGGAGAGGCGAGCATAGGATGTGAGCCTAGAAAAGCAAACTGCTCTGGAAAGATAACTAAGAACGGTTATCATAACTAGATCAGGAATAGATGAAAAGGTTAACGTTTGCCAGAGGTTTATCATCTAAACAAGTATCAAGAACGGAAAAGGGAATCAGCTATAGTACAACCAGGAAAAGGGTCTTGGTCATTAGTGTAATCAGTCAAAAGGAAAGAACAAGGTGATTATCGTATGAAGCAAAAGGAAGCTAATGATCAAGAAAGGTCAATCAAGTAAAGATCAAGAGCAAAAAGAAAGAATAATGGTATAAAAGGGATAAAACGTAACAGTTGAAGTCTCAGTATTTGTAGTCTCTTCTTCTTAGGTAAAAGGGGTTGGAGTGCACTGGCCTTGATAGGCAGCAAAGAAGTTGGGGAAGTTTCTGGGGTTTTGGTGGGTAATGGTGAGAAAAAGGGGGTGTACACAATGATGGTGGCACTATCTAGAAGAAGTAGTTTCTTTTATTATGCTTGGCCCTAGTAAGGACAAGCGTAGCCCTTGAAAAGGGGATCTGAGTCTTGGCCTTTGTGCTGAAGGTATCAATGCCTCCTAAGCCAGAGGATTTGTATCAGAGAATTAGTGAAGTAGAACATCTGACAAAGTGCAAGGCAATTGTCGAGAGAAACCAATGGATCTATTGACTAGTAGGTCACAAGATACAAGAGAGAAACTGCTTGGTGTTATAGGGTATCTTGTGCTAGACTAAATAGGCTAAAGGACAGTGCATGGACCAAGCTGTGTCTACTGCAGAATGACTCATAACAAGTCAGAATGAGTCATGGCTATTATATTGTGGCAACCATCAATCAAGGGAAATAAAGAGGACACAAGGTATTCAATAAGTGAATGCCTAGAATGGAAATAGCATCCAATCATGGGAAATGAGTCAAGACAATGGAAAGGTTATCATACAATGGAAAGGGGAAAGATCAGGGAAAGATAAAAGAAAAGGGGTTTGAGGGGAATAAAACCTAACACCCACTTTGTAATATGAAATACACTGGGCTGATTTGGATCAATAAATCATTTGAAACCACTACTTAAAGCTGAAGATTGAGAAGTTTCTGAGGATAATGATGGAGTATGGGATATTGGAACCATAAGAGCTCTGGCTTTGGCTGATAGAGCTTCAATACTGTAGCTAATCCATCATTGAGTTCTTCTCAAAAAGCATATGGAATATGTTCACATGTGGGTGTATGACTCATAATACAACATTTGGCATAACTCTTGCTTTTCCACACAGTAGTACATCCTGTTGAGGTCCCAGCACAGTGAAATATAGTTGCATGACTAGGATCATTTTGTCTATGGCATTGAATTGCCAAATAAGAAAGTCTATCATCACCAAAACCTTTAGCAATAGGCTCAAAATCATCAATATAGTCAAAGAGATTGATCTGGAGATCAACAACAGTCCTAGCTTGTTGATCATCTACATCCATCATAGGAGTGGATATGGTAGGACACAATGTGCCAGACCATGCACACAATGTGATATCACTAGGAATCTAATATTATTCAATATTTAATAAACTCACTTTAATTTGGTACTTACTGCAACACATGCAGCCCTATAGTGATGCTCTGCAACCTAAGAGAGATCATAAACCCACTTTTGAAGGATTGCAGACCCTGGGAACTTGTCTAGCTTACTTTCAAGAGCATCTGCTACAGCAAGAAGGTCTGGATCACACTCTTGAAACTCAAAGCTAGAAGGTGCATCATGGCCTCTTATGTCATTGGGTGCAAAGGTGACTTCAAGGGTGTTGTTGAGTGCAGCTTCTGTCTTGCCATACAACTCAACCTTGTCCAGATCTGGGGCATAGAACCAAAAGTCATAGATTGGCATGGCTTCATCAGCCAGCAGTATGGAGTTAGGAAGGTGAGAGAGTAAATGTCATAGTCAATCAAGCATTGAGGTGGCAGAGGCAAGGTTCTTGAAAAATGGCTCAGGCTCCATTGTGGATCGTGGTTTGTGTGTGTGCGTGACTGATGTGGCTAAGATTCGTCACCGCAACCTCCGGCTATCTCCGACTCTCCGCCAGTCTCCGCTATCACTGCAGCCGTCGTAACAGTTTTTGACAGGTTTTTGACAACTCTGTTTTTGGTAGGTAGTTAAAAACATGTTAAAAACTAGTTAACATGTCAAAAACTACCTAGTTAAAACATCCGAGCTTTTCACGTAGCCCTATTTCGCAACCATGTCTATGGTGCATTGTACCCTCGACCCCGTTCGTGATAACAGATTCCGACCCACTCTACGGCTTGATCAATGACCTGAAGGAAAGCTGCAAAGATTGCAGCATTCTGTTCAGTGAGACCCTGCATGCCGAAATTCACTGGGGATCTGTTTATCAATACAGCCACCTCTCACCCATACCAATCCGTGCTTACTCTTATTCTAGACCATATAAAAGCTCCCAAGGCTTCGACGTTACGTCCCATCTTCTATCCCCCCCTCACTCTTCTACTGATGTCGGCCAACAAAGCTAAACTCGAAGCCCTCTTGAAGTTGATCAACTCTGCTGCTCACGATGCCATCGCAGAGTATGAGAATGTAGGGGATGATGTCCCTTTCATCGACTCCACAGGCTCCCATCCCCTGGATGATATGAATGATCAACTTGCACTGAAGAGTGCTATTCGGACCCTTGAAGGCGCTTGTGCACAGCTTTGTACTAGCCTCGCGCCTCCTTCTCACACCATTAACAACGTGCGCAATTTGGCCTCCGCCTTTGATCGCGAACACTAACAACTGTAAGAATATAGTTAACGCAGGTGTATGACAAGGCTTGTGTTCGTGTTGCTCTTCGAGAGAAAATTGCCGATATCCTCGTCGATCATCCCAACGGCATACATGTCAGCGAGCTTTCGAAGACTCTCGGGATTCACCCAGACAAGTTGGCGCGCGTGCTGCGTCTTCTGGCCACAAGAGGTTGCTTTAATGAAGGTCAATTGTGTCCTTCGACTGCCCAAAGACCTCGCACTTACTCAGCCCTTTAGTGGAGACGGATACATTTGCAAATAATCGGCTCTCCCTGATGCTTCACAGTAACAACCCCGTCAGCCATTTAGTCAACCTTCATGCTGAGCGGAACGTAAATGGTGCCGCTGTGCTGTATGAAACTCTGAAGGACCCGAAGACGGGATTCTCAGAGGATCCTGGCCATTCCCCTTTCATGTACGCGAAAAACAAGGAGGGTTTTACTGGCACTTACTTTGACTGGATGGGACAACAAGTGAGAGATATACCAATTCACGAACATTCCATTCTCTTAATTTTGTCAAGCCCGCTCAAATAGACGTATGTCGAGGGGTATGTTGAGATATCAGAAACTGATTTTGCATAGACTTTCCAGCAGGCTATGAGAGGATTTAACAGAGTCACTGGCCCACTTGCAGTCTTGGCTCGTGCGTACCGTTTGTGAGATCCGTAGTGCTCACAATGGTTTCGCACTCAGATTTTCCCTTTGAAAAGTACTCCACGATGGTCGATGTTGGTGGAGGCATTGGCAGTTTCGCGCTTCCCCTTGCACAAGAACATAAACACTTAAGGATTACCATCCAAGACTTACCAGAAACGCTTATCCAAGCCCGAAGTGTGAGGATTGGACTCCAGTTAGCGAGTGCAACTATCTGACCTTTTCGAAAGATCTGGGAAACAGAATGCCCAGAGATTGTCGAGGGAAACCGAGTCGAGTTCGTGGATCTCGACTTCTTTGTCCAGGCTCCGGTCAAGGGAAAAGATCTCTACTATGTGAGTCTATATCCATCATGAACAATATTGACTTGCCATGGCCGCTGACGAGAGTGCTTCGCACTTGGCTAGCTTCGCAACATCATCCATAACTGGCCTGATTACAAGGCTGTGGCCATTCTCCGCAATGTTCGCCAAGCATTAGCACCGCATAGTCGGGTGCTTATCCGTGAGTTGAATCCGTTCAAGAACACCCACAGCCAGAGCTCAGCTCCCACCACATAGACGATCATGTTCTCCTTGGGCTCAATCGCACACAAGCCGAAGCTGATGCTGCCTCCATCGGTGCTGTTGTGGTCAGTGTTCCCGCAGCGTTGAGAGTTTTCTTGCATCCACAATTTTCACAGGCTCCCGAACCGATGCTTCCTAACTTTGGCGTTGGTAATATTCGCATGTATCAAAAAGACCTGGTGATGTGGATCATGCTTAACGCCAAGGAGCGCACTCTGCAAAATATCTTGCAGCTGTCGTAAGCAATGCGTCCACAACTGTCAGCCTTCAAAAGGGTTCTAACGACCTGCCTCCAGTACCACAGCAGGTTTACGGCTCGAGAAGATCTGGGACCTCGCGGAGACCTGTGTTCTTGAGTTTTCGGTTGTATGAGAGTAGGAGCACGAATGATTGAATAGGTATGTATTGCTGACATTCGGCATGGACGTAATATACTAGAGATAAGCGCAACGTCTTAAAGCTTGAACTTACGCGGGTTTCGTTTCTGCGAAATTGACTCGATCGATGGACGAAAGGTACTGAGTCACGTGACGAGTATCTGGAATTCCCGAGCAGCATTTCATTAATGAAAGAAGCCAACTAAGGCTCTGTAAAAGGGCCATCCAAATCTGGAATATGTGACTGTAGCCCATATTATACTATGAAAACTTGAAACCTCAATCAGTTGGCTTAACCTAAGCACTAGCACTTTTGCTTTAAGATGTCCCAGGCTTTGCCAAAGATATTCCAAGCAGGCTACATTCAATAAGCTTGTCAGACAACAAATCTGTTGAATATATGCTATCTAGGTGTAGTATGCAGTAGGACTTAGTGAACTGGTGGTAAACAGTCACTAAGGTATTGTATGAAGTGAACTATAGTATGAAGCAAGATTATATAATATGCATAGCCTCTTACCATTTGTATGAAACTCCTACACTAGGTAGTATGCAACTCATATAAGCATGTAGTATATAGATTTGGGCTCAGTCATCCAACTTCTGATAGACCTTGTTCCACTACTACAACCATTGTCTACACTTACAGCAACCTACCAGATCCATATATGTAATAATTGTTATGTTTTATTTCCTTTCATTTCTTCTTCTTGTCTTTATCTTTCCTTTTCTGATATTATGCCTTTCCATAACCATGTCACTGTCTCTTATGATCTAAATCTATTTCTGTTCTAGGCTTTTGCTTATTGAATGCCTCATGTTTCCTTTGTTGGGAGTATGGTGTAGCACTGCCTACTAAGGGAGGAAGGCTATTACTAACATGGATGCAGAGAGCTTAAGGTAGCAGCTAGTGTTGATGGTGATTGTATGAAGACAGAAGTCTATTGAACTCAGCATAGGAGTTTGAGTTATATACTACATGTGTGTGAACTGTTATGCTTGGCCTGGGTAGGGAAGAGTGTAGCCTCTGAAGGGGTTCTTAGTCTTGGCCTTCATGCTGAAGGTATCATTGCCTTGCAAGCTGGAGGACTTATATCTGAGAATGTTATGAAAATTGCCAATAATGTCATATCATATGCTTACTAAGCTATTCTTGTTGCTATAAGATTAAAGCACCAATGTTTGATACTAATGCATAATGACTAATAATGGATCCTGGTTGTATCCTCTAAGGAACCCTATTGCTATACAAGAGGCAGGTCATAGTTGTATTTCTTAGTAGAACCCTGCTGTTATATGAAGTGTACACCCTAAAGTGGATCCTAATGGTAAGGTGGTATAGTATTCCCCTTTCTTTCTTCATTGAATCTTATCAGTTGGATCATGTAACCTTATCTAATCTAGGCATGCTCCAACAGTCACATGACCCTTCTTATTCAGAACTTCTATCTCCACAGGTCATGTGGAGGCTATACAACCAGTTATGGTAATTGACTTATCTTGACTCCTTTGCCCTTATTTAGCAAGGCTGTGTATGACTCAGGAGTCCTCTTCAGCCCCTATGGGCTATTCTTATTTTCTGACTCCTAATAACTCAGTCATGAAGCCTATTAGCCAATAGCGTTTATCACTCAGCTGCGCATTACTCAGCCTATTTGAAATACATGCTGCAGATTGGTAAGGACCAATGCCTTAGCCAATAGCAATAGTCGCTCACTGCTGTGCATTACTCAGCATGACTCACTCATTTCAAATAATGCTCTATAGCCAATGGCATATATCGCTCTTATCATTTTCTCTGTAGTATTAATAGTGTAGCCAATAGCGTAATACTCTCTTGTTGATTCAAACCTTATATTAATGTAGCACTGCATGGTCTGTGCATAGATAGTTGTAATATAAATACCTGAGTGTCAGTGACCAAGACTCCCCAGTCTTGTTCACTTGAACTTAGGGTCTTTGGCCTAGTTACACAAGTGCATGACTTTAAGTTTTGTTCCACCACACTTTCGTCCATCACAGGCTTGATTCATTTGCCTCATGTGTATATCACTTACATCGGCTTGATTACTGCCTGGTGTACGTCCAGTTTGTTTCAGAGAATCAGTGAAGTAGACTGTCCAAATGAATTGTGAAGCAAACATTGGAGAAACCAGAGGATCTATTAACTAGAAGGTCACAAGATACAGAGGAGATTCTACTTAGTGTACAAGTACATTGCACTAAGGTTTGAATAGGTATCTAGATGGCACACAGATCAAGCTATGTCTGCTGCAGAATGACTCATCATGAGTCAAGTTGAGTCATAGTTAATGGTAACTATACAACCATCAATCAAGGGAATAAAAAGGACATGAAGCATTCTAGAAGTGAAGGCCTGAAATGGAAATAGCATCCAATCATGGGAAACAGTGACAAGACAATAAAAAGATTATCATAGAGATCAAAAAGGAAATATCAGGGAAAGACAATGGAAAAAGAGGTCCAATAGAATAAAACATAACATGAGCTATTTACTACAATAGCATCTGTTTAACACTTCCCCATATTTTGTATACATAGTAGGAAAAACATATAGTAAAGAATGACATCTATGAGGTAGGAGGACTATCATAAAATACAAGGCCTAGTTTAGATCTAAATTTCTCAAACTTGATACAGCTGAGATTCTTAGTAAAGATATTACAGGTTTTTCAGATCCTTCTATATAGAAGAGCTTAATCAACTGCTTTTTTACAAAATCACAGACCCCATGCCACTTAATATCAATGTGCTTAGAGTGCACCTTAGTGACTGGGTTTGATGTCATAAAGATAGATCCTTGATTATCACCACAAAGAGGGATTAGCAGTAGATCATACCCTAATTTAGTCAAGAGAGAATGTAATCACACTAATTGTTGACTACAATCAGATAAGGAAATGTATTTGGCCTCAGTAGAGGAATATGTGACATGTGTTACGCGAGACGTAGTTGAGAGGAAGCGACTTTGGACGAAGTATAGGAATTCCTAGTCAACTTCGGATTGACCTTAGGAATGACTCGGAAACTAGGAGACTATGTTGGATTGCGTAGAACTAGCTTACTTCGACAAATACATATCGCTGAGTATTTATATGCGTCTCTACGGCGAACAGACCAAGCTATGCAGAACTAAACTGGGAACGTTTGGGGTAGGGCAAAGGGTATACTGTGGGAAGAATGGGGACACGAGGCAGTCAACAAGGACTAAGCCTAAAAGGGAATAGCGTCCGAAAAAGGGGGCATACATAGGCGAACAAGACGACGGGATAAGTGAATGCAAGAAACGATGGCATATCGAAGTATGACCGTAACAAAACCCCCGAGTTAAGCATAAAGTCACCGACCTTTACTCACGAACAACATAGTCATAATCATCGGGTAAATCCTGGTGAAGAATAGCTTCTTCCTCCTGAAGATATTGAGCTCAAACCCGACGTGGACAGAGTTTGCCCCAAGGCATGGAGCGACATTCCTCACAGCCTGCGGGGCAGCAGCGATACAGGGGACAAGGAAGGCCCCAATGCGAGCCTGCACAATAGGGGCAGGCGCTGGAGGGACAATTGGCCAGGAGATGCCCTGGAGCGTACGAGTGACATGAAGGACATTGGTGACGAGGGCACCAAATGCCAAGATGGGTGTCGTATTCGCCACACCATTCGCAGCGAGAATGCCAGTCGTCGTCGGGTGAGGCTGTCGAGGAGGATGCGTGGAGATTGCTCATCTCATCGGGAATGGAAGAACGGGTAGGAATCAGGCGCGGTTGTAAATTGTAGGCGGGGGAGGAGGAGAGACCATAAGATGCTTGTACCATCTTTTTCTTCCCCTTGCCCTTCTTCTTTGTCCATTTGCCGGACGGGGTGGAAGTTTGAGCAGCAGGACGTGGGGCGACGGGGGAGGGGGAAGGATGGTCATGGGGGATTTCGGGTAGGCTAGGAGGAGGTACAGGACATGGGGTGGGTGATGGTGAGGTCG
>JBBPJT010001105.1:0-11358 GCA_038088895.1 Xerocomus potaroensis | reverse complement strand
CGCCCAATCTACTTACCATCTCCCTCCCTCTGCTCCACCTTCCCCATCTGCACTCACCCCCCTCGCCCTTCCCCTTCCCCCACTACCCCCACACCTTGCATTACCCCCTCCTCCAGCCATGAATGTCGCTCCCAATCCTCCTGAACAAAAGGCTGGAATGCCCTCCGACTTTACAGGAGAAACGTCAAAAGCAGTTAGTTGGGGAATGGCCATGATGGCCTACTTCACTTTGAATCCTGCCATCTATGTAACAGATGGTGATAAGATTCTCGCAGCCCTTAGCAAATTCACAAAAGGATGAGGTGTTCCCTTCTCCAAGAAATGGTACACTAGACTCAACAATGTCACTCTCCCTGCAGCCCAGAAAACTTACGACGCCTTTATGGAAGATTTCAGCAAGATGTTTCACCCCTACAACTTCAAGGAAGAAGCGAGGCGAAAAATGTTAAACACTCGCCAGAATCTGAAAGATAGAGAAGAGGGATTTCAAAATTATCTAGCCAATTTTCAATTACATGCAGCCAGATCAGGCGTCACCGATGATGCCACTCTGATAGATGCCTTCGCTGGAGGGCTCAACCCTCAAATCGCCCAAATGATCCTTTCTATGGGAGTTTTACCTGCCACCCTTGAAGAATGAGTAACCACAGCTGCCAAATTCCATGCACAACAACAATGAATTCGCGCACTACATACTGGAGGAACTCTTAACGTTGGACGACCCAGAGATCCGAACACTATGGACATTGATGCAGTATTCCTCTCCCCTGCAAATTGAGCTAAACACCTCCGAGAAAATAGATGTTTCATCTGCCATCAAATCAGATGTCGGTCTAGCAATCATCAGGGGGGATCGTCGAATCAATGATGAACACAAGAAGATCATCCCCCTGCTACCTCTTGTTCTCCAAATTCATCATCCTCCAACAACCTGTTTTGCCAACGGATTAATAATGGAGGCAATGCGGCCACAACCCGACAAAATATCAGAACGAGTACCACAACAGGGTTAGAGCAGTATATCACTACCTTAGTCGCACAAGGAACAATGACAGAGCAAATTCATCAAGTACTACAAGCTTGTTATAACAATACAGCCGATGAAACAGGAGCAGAAGAAATATCCCGCATAGAAGCGGATTTTTAGAACGGAAAGGCACTACGTTGACGGCGTCCTTTCCATCATCAGATACTGTGGCCATCATGTATACTAGCAGGAGATTGACCAAATCTATGCATATTCCCCTCTCTCTATCCTCTGGCCAATACAAAGTCAACACTTCAGCATTAATCAACAGCGGCGCAACAGGAAGTTTCCTCGATTTCTCCTTTGTAAAGAAACATCGTCTACCCCTCATTCCACTCGCCACCCATATTGACGTACAAAATATAGATGGCACACATAACAAGGGAGCACGCATTACCCACAAAGTAATTCTAACTGCTGGTGTCCCCAGGTGGACAGCCGAATGGGAATTCCTTGTAACTTACTTGGGAAAAGAATACGCCATCCTCGGCCTACCTTGGTTACGACAAACCAATCTGTTGATCAACTGGGAGAAAGGGACGATACAGTTACTAGGTCTTCCCTCTCACTCTTCTGCCAGCTTCATTGATCATACATTACTATTACGATATCTCCATTCTTCCCCGGATGTCTGGATAGCAAAACAATGGAAGAAACAATACCATCCCTCACCACATCACATTGCCTGTACGACTCTTTCCACCATGCTGGCACAGGAAAGTCTCCCAACAACGACTCTCCTTCCAGACTTTATTAGTGAATTTGCCGACGTCTTTGATGAACCAAAAGCAGGCGTTCTTCCCCCCTCCCATGATTTCGACCACTCCATCACCTTGACGTCCACTTTCGTTCCTAAAATAGGGAAAGTTTATCAACTGAACCCCACCAAATTACTCGCCTGCCGAAAATTTCTCGACGAAAATCTCTCAACCAGGCAGATAGTACCTTCACAATCCCCACAGGCATCCCCCTTTTTCTTTGTACCAAAGAAAACTGGCGACCTTCACCCATGTCAGGATTATTGATATCTGAATGAACACACCATCAAGAACGCCTATCCACTTCCCCTAATTTCCAACCTTTTTGATAAACTAAAAGAGTGTTCAATTTTCACGAAGATGGACATTCGTTGGGGATATAACAACGTCCTCATCCGTCCTGAAGACCGCTGGAAAGCAGCTTTCATTACTCCTTTTGGTCTTTTTGAATCCACCGTTATGTTCTTTGGGTTATGCAACTCCCCAGCAACGTTTCAAGCCATGATGAACCATTTCTTCTGAGATTACTTGGCGGAAGGATGGCTTATCATCTATATGGATGACCTCCTCATCCACTCCTCTAATCTCGCACTTCACCACAAACAAATAAGCAAGGTACTTCACCACCTATGACAACATAACCTCTTCCTCAAATTGTCAAAATGTACCTTTGACGTTAAGCAGGTTGAATATTTAGGGATGATCATCACTCATAATAGTCTTAAGATGGATCCCACCAAAGTTTCGGCTATCACTGAGTGGAACCCCCCCAAATCCCTCAAGGGTGTTCATTCCTTTTTGGGATTTTGCAACTTTTATTGTCGCTTTATCACTAACTTCGCCACTCTTGCTGCCCCTCTCCATCATCTCACAAAAAGAAATGTTCCCTGGGACTGGTCCTCGTCCTGTGCTACTGCCTTTACTACCTTAAAGTCAGTTTTCACCAAAGCTCCAGTTCTCTCCCCCCCCAATCTCCAACACTCTTTCAAAGTGATGACAGATGCATCTCTTCTTGCTTCTGGGGGTATCCTTATGCAGCGTGACGTCAATGGCAACTTACATCCCTGTAGTTACATCTCTCGCACCTTCTCTCCTGCCAAGCGTAACTATGATATTTATGATCACGAGTTGTTGGCCGTCATCCATGCTCTTACTGAGTGGCAACATTATCTCCAGGGAACTGGGCTCCCTGTTATGATCTATACCGACCATAAGAATCTTTCCTACTTCTGACAACCTCATCGCCTCTCCTGTCAACAAGCCCGCTGGATGCTTTTTCTCCAAGATTTTGATCTTCGTTTCAGCGTCCAACCAGGATCTGCTATGGGTCCTGCCGATGCCCTCTCTTGCTCCCTTTCCCCTGATACATCTACTGACAATGCTGACGTCACTCTTCCTCCCAACACCATCTTCCTTTCTCTCATTGATGTCGCCTTACAGAAGAAGATCCACCATTCCTCTTCTACTGACCCTCTTGTTCTCTCTGCTCTTGAGCAGATGCGCGAGGGCTCCCCTCTTTTCCCTCGGTCCGCTCATCTGGACTGGTCTTTCCATGATGGTTGTCTGTATTACTGCCACCGGCTCTATATTCCCCCTTCTGCCCACCATGACCTTGTTTCATCCATCCATTCCTCCCCTGCTGGTGGTCATGGTGGTATCTTCCACACCACTACCCTTCTTCAGCACGATTACTGGTGGCCTGGTCTTTCTTCCTTCGTTCGCCGTTTTGTCCAGGGCTGTGCCCTTTGTCAATCTAGCAAGGTTCTCACCCATCCAACCATCCCTCCTCTCTCTCCTATCCCTTCTTCTGCTTCCTGCCCCTTTCAGCAGATCTCTATGGATTTAATTACCGCCTTTCCCCCGGTTGGCTCCCTTGATTCTGTCTTGGTCATGGTCGACCATGGCCTTAGTAAGGGGGTCTTTTTCATCCCTTGCTCCAAATCAATTGACGCAGCTGGAGTGGCCCATCTGTTTTACCACCATATATTCCCTCACGTCAGACTCTACGATAAGGTAATCTCCAATCATGGTCCCCAATTCGCTTCAGCTTTCGCTAGGGAACTAGCCCGTTTTCTTCATTACGACGTTGCTCTGTCCTCCGCTTATCACCCTCAAACCGATGGCGAAACCAAGAGAGTAAATCAAGAGTTAGAAACATATCTTCGTCTCTTTTGTCAAGATAACCCCACCAAATGGGTCGAACTTCTCCCCATGGCACAATTTACATATAATGCATCTGTTCATTCCATAACCAAACAAACCCCTTTTTCTCTCATCCTTGGTTACAAACCACGTGCATACCCCCCACTTGGACAAACCTTTATTCCTGCCTTAGTGGAACATCTAACCTGGTTGACAAAAGCGCAAGAAGAAGCACTTAGTGCACACGCACTCGCCCAACAATATATGCACCAACGTGTCACCCAACAATTCCGTCTGTGGAAATTAGGAGATAAAGTGTGGTTAGATGCTCGTAATCTCCGTTGAAACACTCCCTGGCGGAAATTAAACCCGTTACGTGAAGGACCATTTGAAATTACGAAAGTAGTATCCCCAGTTTCCTTTAAACTCCGCCTTCCCCCGAATTGGAAGATTCACAACACATTCCACGCTTCCCTCCTATCCACATTTAGAGAAACCGCGGAACATAGGAAGAATCAACTACACCCCCCCCAATGGAGATAGACAGAGAAGAATCCTGGGAGATAGAACAAATACTTTGACATAAAGGGAACAGGAAGACACAGAAGTATTTAATCAAGTGGAAGAGATACTCCCATGCTGAAAATACATGGGAACCTGAACAAAATTTAACTGGTGCACGGACCACCCTGCAGCAATATAAACGACTTCACTCCCTCTGACCAACACCATCCCCGATCTCATTAACCACCATGCCCACAACCCAAAATACCTCTCCTGACCCAGCTCCCTCCTATGCCACCCACCAAGTTCCCACAGTTTTCCCAATCCGGGTTAACCTGTTACCCCCACTACCTCGTCGTCTTGTTTTTGCCGCCATCCTTCAAGACACTCCTCTCTTCATGAGGATCCTTGAATCCCCAGTCACCGATGTCCTGTTAGTGGACGCATGTATGCTTTTCCTAACCTTGTCCACCTTCTGCCTTGTCTTCAACGCTGCGACTCCCACTGATCGTCCTGCCATCTTAGCTGCAGAAGGAGCAACTCTGATCAGTCAAGCAAAGATCCAGTTATTAGACCTCCTCTATCAATTGGGGCTGGGGTATGCCATTAATACTCTCCCGTTTGAGCTCATCAGCCCCATTGTGCGCCCCTTCCTCCGACACCTTCATCCCACCATCTGGTATGACTATTTAAATACTACTGAAGCCCCCGTCTCCATAGACCCTGTTACCTCCATTCCTCATCGGTCCATCATTCCCCCTTCTGCTCGCTCACTCTCATCCATCCCTTTAATGCCCGGGAT
Source organism: Xerocomus potaroensis (assembly GCA_038088895.1). Lineage (NCBI taxonomy): Eukaryota > Fungi > Basidiomycota > Agaricomycetes > Boletales > Boletaceae > Xerocomus > Xerocomus potaroensis. Next base: position 6,125 of record JBBPJT010001105.1, on the reverse strand, counting down.
TGTTACTCCCCCCAACCCATCCCCCGTAATCCATCCTGTACTTGACTCCAGTCCCCCTCCTCTTCTTGATGTTGACGACAATACCACACCAGTACCCATTCCTCCCCCTTCGCTTCCTACTATCCCTGTCGATTGCAACACTCCTTCCCCTCTGGAATGATCGAAGAAAAATAAGAAAGGGAAAAAGAAAGCGATAGTAACGTCTTACGGCTTACCAAGCTCCCCGGCATACCATCTAAGGTCAGCAAAGAAAAAGGCAACAGAGATCCCTCCTATTCCCTCTTCCCCCTCATTCCTTACCACCGTTGCTTCTTCCTCCTCCACTTTTGCCTATATTGATACACTGACTCCCACCCCGGCTTGGTATACTCGTTGTGAATGGTGTAACAAAACGGACACCCACCTAGGTATCTGGTGCCCCAAGCATGCTTGTCCCTCCTGTGATGCTTACGCCCCTGGACATGTGCTACACAACTGTCCACAGGGCGCCTGTGTCTTCTGTCAATGACAACATTGGGGTCGTCCCTGCCCCCTTTATAAGTGTGGGCCAGATGGTTGTGACGAATATAACACTCTTCCATGGGGGGAGTTGTACCCTTGCTGAGTACGATGTGCCAAATTAGACGCAGAACCCAATGATCCAGATGATGCTGATTATTCGTTCCTCGATAAGGAGTAAAGCAAAGGTCGGAGTCCTTTGAGCTATGACGGGGCTTATGTTATGAATTTGTATGTTTCTTCATCTTGCAATCGTTTCTCTATCTGTTTCCCTTTCAGAATAGTCCTTCGTTGACTACCTCATGTTTCCCCTATTTCCCAATACCGTTTCATTGGACGCTTTTCCCTTTCTAGGATTACCTTGTGTTTTCCTTGTGTTCCCCAACTTTCCCACTCTTATTCCTTGGCATTCCCCATAGTTTTGCCCTTCCATAAACAGTAGGCATAGCTTGGTCCATTCGCCGATTTGGATAGGATAAATACCTTGCGCATGTACTTGTAACAACAAGCTAGTTCTACGCAATCCTAAATGTAGTTCCTAGTCCTTCCTGGTCCTCTTCTAAGGTCATTGGGTTGCTCCAATAACTAGAAGATATTCAAACATTGTCGTTCCCCTCAACCAAAGCATAACACTTATCATTATTGTTGTATACCTCCTTATTGACTAGGAGATATGTTTGTACATTGCTAAGCCAGTCAGCCACTCTGGATGGAGATCCATCATATTCATCAGGAGTATTCAGATGAAGTTTGATGAGTTTCTGTTGAGTTGTCATCAGAGAAGGGATAGGGGTGGTTAGGTAGGCAGGAAGTGGGGGAAATGGTAGTGTCAGGGAAGAGGAAAGAGTGGTAGATGGTGAAGATATCTGAAAGAACAATTGGCTTAGAGCAATCATCATCTGGTCTAGGGGGTCTAAGTTGAGGTCTTCATTTGTAGAAGCCTCATGTTCAGTTTCTTCTTCTTCTGGGGTAGAAGGGGTCAGAGTGTGTTGGCTTTGATAGGTAGTGAAGAGGTGGGGGAAGTTTCTAGGGTTTCAGTGGGAAATGGTGGGGAAGGAGGGGTGCACACAATGATGATGGCACTATCTAGAAGAAGTAGTTTCTTTTGTTATGCTTGGCCCAGGTTGGGATGAACATAGCCCTTGATAGGGGATCTGGATCTTGGCCTTCACACTGAAGGTATCATTGCCTTACAAGCCAGAGGTCTTAGGATCAGAGAATTGGTGAAGTAGAACATCTGACGAGTTGCTGAGCAAACATTGAGAGAAACCAATGGATCTATTGACCGGTAGGTCACAAGATACAAGGGAGAAACTACTTAGGGTACTAGTACATTGCACTAGGATTAAATAGGTATCTGGATGGCATACAGACCAAGTTGTGTCTGCTGCAGAATGACTCATCCTAAGTCAAGTCAAGTCATAGTTGGGGATAACTATGCAACCATCAATCAAGGGAAATGGAAAGAGCACAAGGTATTCAAGAAGCAAAGGCCTAAAACAGAAATAGCATTCAATCATGGGAAAATGAGTCAAGACAATGGAAAGGTTATCATATGGTCAGAAAAGGAAAGATCAAGGAAAGATAAAAGATACTAGAAGGTAATAAGGGGATAAAATGTAACATGGAACACATTATGGATTTTCCATCCCCACAGCAATCAAAGTTGATATGCCACAAGGGAGACAATCTTTGATATCTCAAATGGTCCTTCCCATAACAGATTCAGTTTGTGCCAGAGAGAACTCTGATGGAGATTCTTTGCTTCTAGCCACACCCTATCTCCCACTTTCCATGGCTGGAACTTGCTTTGGATCTTTTCCTGCATGAAATGTTATGCCATTTGATGGGCACTCACAGCCTCTTGTCATGTCTTGTCCAAAAGTGTAAGGCATTCTGTTAGGGAAGGGAGGAACATTTTACCCAGAGAAGGGTAGGCCCATGGTTCATACCCTAGGATCAGTGAGAAAGGGGTACATTTCATTGTGGAGTCAACTAAGGAATTGTGTACAAATTGGGCCATCAGAAGGAGTGTTGTCCAGGTGGTTGGATTGTCTTGACAGAATAGATGAAGGTAAGTTTCAAGTTCCTGATTGACTCATTCTGATTCCCCATCAGTCTGGGGATGGTATGCCAATAAAAGAGCTATATCATATTTCAATAGCCATGTGAGTTCTCAGGCAAATGCTGAGGCAAATTGTGGACCTCTGTCTGAGATCATTCTATCATGTAAGCCAACATGCAGGAAAACATGAGAGTAGAAAAGATGGGCAATATCAGCCACATCACTCGTTTTTGAGCAAGAGATGAAAAAGACCCCTTTACTAAGACCATGGTTGACTACAACCATGGCAGAATCAAAAGAATCAAAAGGGGAGAAACCAGACATGAGATTGACAGAGAGTTGTTGAAAAGGATGGATGGCAGAGGAGACAAGAGGAGAAAGAGGGGGCATGGTTGGATAGGTATTCACCTTGCTAGATTGGCAAAGGGGGCAACCAAGGACGAAGTGACAGACAAAAGTGGACATGCCAGGCCACCAGTAATTCCATTGAAGAAGGGAGAGTGTGTGAAAAATGCCACCATGGCCATCTGAGGGGGAAGAGTGAACAGAGGAAATAAGCAGGGTGTGGGAGGAAGAGGGAATATAGAGGCAGTGACAGTAGTAGAGACAACTGTTAAAAGGCAAGTAGAACCAATCACAGAGGTTGGAATGAGAGAAAAAAGGGACACCATCTTGAAAGCAGAAGTGAGTGGAGAGGACAAGAGGGTCAGTGGAGGAGGCCACACAAATGGCTGTGGCAAAAGCCACATCAATGCAGAAAGGAAAGAGATCAGGGGAAAGAAGGGTAATGTCGTCATTATCAGACAAAGTATTGACTGTTATGTTTTATCCCTCTTATACCATTATTCTTTCTTTTCAGCTCTTGATCCCCACTTGATTGACCTTTCCCAATCACCAGCTATTCCTTGACTTATATGATAGCTCCTTTGTTCTTGTCTTTTGACTGATTATGCTAATTGCCAGACCTTTTCCTGGTTGTACCTTTAACTTGCTTTTCTTGATTCAATTCCTGATCCAGTTATGATAGCTTTCTAGTTATCTTTACTAGAGTAGTTCTTGTTTCCAGGCTCACATTCTATGTTTGCCTTTTATCCCTTGATCTTTTATTGACCTTTCTTCTTACAAGGGAGGTGCTTACCTTTTATGATCTCTTTAGTTAGACTCAGAGTTACCTTTCCTTTATAGAGAGATTCTACCTTTTGTAGTATGGTACATAGTACTAGATAGATAGTTCCCTTGTATCTTGTGACCTACTAGTCAATAGATCCATTGGTTTCTCTCAATGATTGCCCAGCAATTCATCAAGATGTTCTACTTCACCAATTCTTCAACCCAAGACCTCCAGCTTGCAAGGCAAGATATCTTCAATGCAAAGGCCCAGATCCAGATCCCCTTTTCAAGGGCTACACTTGTCACTACCCAGGCCAAGTGTAACATCGACATCAAACACATAGGACAATGCATCAGTGGGCCCTATGGCAGAACCTGGTTGCATGGCAAATTTGAGGTCAAAGTCTTGCAAGAAGAGCATCCAGCAGGCTTGTGTTACATTTTATTCCCTTCTTACCTCATTGTGTCTTTTATCTTTCCTTGATCTTTCCTTTTCTGACCATATGATAACCTTTCCATTATCTTGACTCATTTTCCTATGATTGGATGCTATTTCTATTTCAGGCCCTTGCTTCCCAAATGCCTTATGCCCCTTTCATTTCCCTTGATTGATGGTTGCATAGTTACCTTCAACTATGACTCAACTTGACTTAGGATGAGTCACTCTGCAGCAGACACAGCTTGATCTGTGTGCCATTCAGATACCTATTTTAACCCTAGTGCAATGTACTAGTACCATAAGTAGTTTCTCCCTTGTATCTTGTGACCTATCAGTCAATAGATCCATTGGTTTCTCTTGACATTTGCTTAGCAACTCATCAGACATTCTACTTCACCAATTCCTTGACTCTAAGACCTCCAGCTTGTGAGGCAATGATATCTTCCACATAAAGGCCAAGATCCAGAACCCCTTTCAAGGGCTATGCTTGTCCCTACCCAGGCCAAGCATAACAGCTTGTTGACAAGACAAGCAGTGCAGATGATGGAAATATGTAAGGTTTTTGTGATCAGTATAGACCACAACTGGGTGACCCATCCCATGGAGGTAATGGCACCATTCAATGAGGGCATGGATCACTGCAAGTAACTCCTGGTCATAGATATTATAATTCCATTCTTGGAAAGTTAATGTGTGAGAAAGATATCTGCAAGGATAGACATCACCATTACTATTCCATTGCATGAGGACTCCACCAGTGGAGATGAGAGAAGTGTCCATCATAATAATGAAAGGTTGCATGAGGTTGGAAAAAACAAGGATGGAGGCAGAGATGAAGATACATTGAAGAGAGGTGAAAGTGGTGGCACATGCCGAAGTCCATTCCCAGGGATGATCCTTTCTCATCAACTGATGTAAAGGAGCTGCTAAAAGAGAGAAGTTGGGGATGAACTTCTGGTAGAAATTGCAAAATCCTAGAAAAGACCAAACTCCTTTCATGGAATATGGAGGTGCCTACTGTTTGACGGCAGATAATTTGACAGGGTCCATCTGTACTATGTTATGGGAAACAATTATCCCAAGATATTCCACTTCTGTAGTGTTAAATATACATTTTGCAAGTTTTAAGTAGAGTGAATATTCACAATGTCACTCAAGGACAAGTTTTATTTGTTGATGATGAATGGTTAATTTGGACAAATGGATTAAAATATCATCCATATAGATAATTAACCACCTCTCAGTGAGGTAATTGTAGAAGATGTGATTCATCATCACTTGGAATGTGGCTGGCAAGTTGCATAGGTCAAAGAACATCACCATAGGTTCATAGAGCCCAAAGGGAGTGATGAACACTGCTTTCAATCAGTCGTCGGGTCATATTAGAATGTTATTGTATCCCTATTATACATCAAATTTTGTGAATATCTTGGACCCTTTTAATTGGTCCATCAACATGGAGATCAAGGGGAGTGAGTACATGTTTTTGACTGTGTGCTTATTTAGATAACAATAATCTTGACAGGGGCAAAGATCACCTGTTTTCTTTGGCACAAAAAAGAAAGAAGACACTTGTGGGGATTTCAATGGGACAATTCTGCCAGCTCTTAAGTTTTCCTTGAGGAAGGCTTGACATGCCTCTTATTCCTTTGGGTTTAGTTGATACACCTTTGCAATATGGGGAACAAATGCAGGGGTCAATGTAATCAAATGGTCAAATGGGCAAGAAGGGGGTAGACAATCCAGTTTAGGTTTGCCAAAGATGTTGTGATACAATTGAAAAACAAGAGGGAGTGAAACACCTCTAATCTCTTGATCAGCCCTAGATAAGACTGATATGGGAGATCTTATGGAGAGGGGGCCAAAGTATGGGTTGATAAGGAAAAGGGAAAGTATAGGACTGAGTCTATCTTGCTTAGAGCCTCCTCTAGAGGGAGAACACCAAGAGAACTCGACTGGGGAGTCCCCTGGTCAAGTTCCTTGGGGTTTATATACTAACTAACTATTTACATG
>JBBPJT010001104.1:0-11363 GCA_038088895.1 Xerocomus potaroensis | reverse complement strand
TTCTTTCTTTCTTTCTTTCTTCGGTTAGGTATGCGCGGTGGCAGCACAACCCGGGCATACCAGGGACCTGAAGACAGTTCAACTCAAGTGTGTTCTTAAGATAATCGGCTCTCCCGCAGTAGTGTTCGGTGACGAAGAGGACAGCGGCGTGGATAGCTAACGACAAAAAGGCAGTATATTACTCCGCAACGTGGTCAAAGTCGAGGATATCGAGGATCCAATCGCTGTTGGTGAATCGCCATCTTCCTTGCCCCTCTAATATACTTTTCCAAACATTCTTGTTCAGTGGAAGAAATTGTCTTTCGGACGGAGCACACAACACTAAAAATCCACGGACTCTCAGAGTTCTCCAGTACGCTTGAGTTTCAGACCATGCTAGCGCTCAGCAGCAGAAGGCTCCACAAGGTAATTTTTGACTTGCATCTCGATCCCTCAGGGCTGTTGACACGACGCCTACTAGGGTGGAACGCCCGACGTTCTCTCTGCCGCGCGGCGTTTATTGACGGATTGGAATCACCGGAAGATTCCCTACTTTTCACTCCCGCCATCGATTCACCCGTCCCAGATACCGTTTACGATCTCGGGCGCGGCGAATAGCGCCGCTTCCACCCCTACCGCCGCCGATGCGGAAACTGTCGGTCAAGCGCAGATCGCCACCGAGTTCCCCAAGCCGTTCGAGCTGGCAGGTTTGTTTACTGCCGCTAACATGGGTGCTTTCGCATCGGAGGACACAGGCGGAGGAGGTCGTGATGTATAACTACATCGCCGTAGACGAGGTGTTGACGGTGGCGGGTGACGGTGCAGTCCAGCTACCAGTCACATTCACTAGGTCTTGGGCCCGGACCCAGGCCTAGATCTAGACTGCGCTTGTTGCCGGATGCGGCGTCAGAGCATACACCCAAACGGTTGCGATGGGCCAAGGAGCTGTCAGCGTACGAAGAGGCTACTGCGAGAATCACCCGTGTCACGGAAGATGCTGAAGAGGGATGCTATGTGGTCGAGCTGTGATGCGGATGGACTGGTAAGAGGCGGGCGAGAGTGGACGTCCCCATGTTCTATTTCCCCGCCGTATCTTCGCGTCCCCACGTATACATTGTGCGTCTATCAAAGTTCCTCGGGGAGTACGGTCCTTGCACTCAATGGCTGATATCCATGTCGATGTGGATGCTGAATATGGCAAGGTCCATACAAGCATATCGACAAAAAGCTGCCAGGAAGGGTTCGGACTTGTACAGATTAGGTCAACCGCAGTTTTTACAGCGCTCTTATGAGCGCGTCGCATTGTCTTTATTTCCCCTAGCAATTTCCGCTCGCTGTTTGTGTCCGTCACACCAAACGGGGACAGCTTGATAGATATATACGACTCTACTCACGACAAGACAATCACATCCGCATTACGGTGACGCCGGTCCACGGGAGACAAAAAAAGGGGGAGAGATAGCAGCCGAAAAACAGTTGGTTCATCAGAGAAACGAGTGACTGGACAAATAGCGATCTTCTATATGATGCTGACACTGCATGGCTCACCGGCGATGTCTCGGAGCTCTGCTGCATATCGTGAAGTCTGAACAAGACTTGGGTACTCGATCTCCATACTTTGCCTCGTGTGGGGTCTATTGATCATCGACGACGAATGCCGACCTTCAAGTAGTGATTCTCGCTGATCTAGACATCATCCATCGATCAGCAGGTTTAGACGACCCATTCTACCTGATCCGCACGGTCGAAGCAACCACAGATCTTTTGAACTGAAATCGGTACTCTCACTCAAATATTGCCAAGTTGCTAGCGTCTTTCCAAGGAGTTGGTAAGTTCTCTAGGGAAACGACATTTATAACCTTCCCGGATGCGCGTATGATGCGCGGTTCAATTTACGGTCGAAGACAAATATTATTCAGGTAGATACCCTTCCTTACTTCATTTTCTATCAACCTCGCAATTGTGACACGTTGCAAGCGACATTCAACATCGTAATTCAGGAAGCAGAGACGTAACAAAAACAGCCAGTTTCTTACATATCGGGGGATACAACAGCTACGCGTAGATCAGTAAAACACAACAGGAAACGTACGGCAAGAGATAGAGAGGGTGGTATTTTCTTTTCTTGAAACAATTCTCCGGAGTCAACGCCAATATCTTACAAGACCACACTCGAAACGCATCTAACATCACCATCATTGACGTACCTAAGCAGGAGGAGAAAAACGGACCTATATCGACTGAAGAGCTCAAATGCCGATATGCACAAACACCATTCGTTTCTCCAGCGATATTTCATCAGAAGTCCCCAAAGCCGCCGTATTCAGCGCAGTAGCTGCGTTCTGGAAGTCGGCCACTGGGTATCTGAACATCTCCTTGTAGAACTCGGTCACCACCTCGTGCGCAATCGAATCGTCCACCTTCCACAACGTCCCGATTACCCCATTAAACCCCGCAAACTGCATTCCGGCAGCGAGATGGAGTACCTCGTCCGGCGTCGACGCGTCCCCTACCGCAGTATGGCACGCAGACAGGAACGCGAACTCGGAATGAGTGTACCGCTCCTGAATGATGCGCATGAGGGTGAGCATCCCGTCCCCCATCGCGAACCAGGATTCGAATGGTTTCTCGGCATTCTGTGCGCCATGGCAGGCAATGTGGACCCAGCGGTGATCACGGAAGGCCTGCACGGCCCCATCGACAGATGCTGCTTCACCCGTGACGGCCTCGAATACTACGTTCGGAGGCATTCCCGTCTCATCGCGAATCCGCTGTATTTCGTGCTCTATCTCTGGGAGTTGTGGAAGGGCCGTGTCTACGCTTGGGTGGGCCTGACCGACGGCTGCAAACGAGACCATGTTCGATGATCCGGAAGCACGACGAGCCTCTTGCTGAGATCGAAGACGGTCGCGCGCGCGGAGGATTGCTGAGAGAGAAGGCGCATACGAAGAGACATAGACATCCATCAGGTTCCTCTCCGTGATTTGATGCGGACCTGCAGCATGGAACGGGAGCATCGTAAACTTTGACGTCGGGCACCACCAGATCCGTGAGCCCGGGGGTAACTGAACTTCGTCTTGCAGGACAGCAAAAATGGGTTTGACGACGGAGAACCAGAGGTCACGCAGCACGACCCTCACGTAGAATTCCCTGTGGGGCCCATATGCATTCGCATCTCTGGTTAGCTCAGATAAATCTGAACATAATCGCGTGACGTCGTCCAGCTCACAAGGAAGGGACACATGGATGGGTACACGCGTGTGAAGAACAATTAGAGCGTCGCAGCTGTACTGGCTCGCATTCACGATGATCACCGGTCCATATTCAGCTGCTCGTTGGAGGTCATCAAAATGCGGAGGTAAGAGAAAGCGAGAGAACCCGTCCAGACGGCGAATATTGTCTACCACGGACTGCCACTCCTTCTGGACCCGCCAGTAGGGGTCTGTGCTTTGGCCCTCGCTCCGCTGAGCGTACTTCTTCAGATCTGCACTGAGTTGTGTGAATTTCCTGCCTAGCTCAAATGCTCGGTCATTGTGGCCCTCCAATGCAGCTATAGAAATGTCGAAGCGGGCGAGTTGGTTCCACATGATCCCACGACCCTGCTCTAGGAACTCGACAGCCAGCTTGAAGTCACCATGGTTAATTGCAGATGAAAATGCATCATTAGCCAGATCTGCTGCCCTTGCTTGCATTGTTTCATGCCTGGAGTCAAGTGATGGATTGAGGGAGGTGAAGTGGTCCAGTGTATTGAGTGATATTTGATAAGCCTCTAGGATAGAGGAGTGATTATACTTTCTGGCATCTTGAACCCAGGCTTGAGTTGCATCCCACAAATTTGATGAGGCAGCTGGACCACATCTCTTCAATAACTTGTAGGTTTCAAAAGCTTGATCCAGTGAAGAGGGTGGTTGACCAGTAGACAGGGATTTCTTCAATGAGGGAAGGATCATTAAAGCTAGTTGTTGAACAAATGATGGAAAATAAATATGCTGAACTGGGCAGGTGTTCAAAGCCTCTTTCAACAGCCCAATTGCTTTGTCTAAATCATGGTGATTATTTGTTCTTTTGTAATGATCCCATAATCCCAATGCAAGATTTCTCTGAATATTTCCAGTAGTACTCTGGTGATTTGGTAGACAGGACTCCAGGCACTTTCCCAGAAGATCAATGGCTCTGTCAAGATCAATCAGGTTGCCAAGCCTTCTATAACGTGTGTTGAGTGAGAGTCCAAGATTGTTCAAAGCTGCTTGATATTGTTTATGACCTTCTGGACACAGATCAAGGCATTTTTCTTGCATTTCAATAGCCTTGTTGAGATCTGTGATATTGTTCTGCATACTATAATGTTCCCACAGGGATAACCCAAGTGATGCAAGAGCCTTTGTATGCTTTGGATGCCCAGAAGGACAGAGATCAAGCCATTTTTGTTGCATCTCTATGAGTCTCTCTAAATCTTTTGGATCTTTTTGGAAATAATAGTGTCTTCCCAAGGATAGTACAAGTCCTTGAAGAGCCTGGATATGCTCTGGATGGCCTGGTGGACAAAGATCCAACATGGCTTCTTTGATTTCAATAGATCTATTGAGGTCTGCAATATTGCCCAATTGATCATAGTGAGTTGAAAGAGCAACCCCTAGATTATTTAGGATAGCAGTGTGGTATTTATGACCCATAGGACATAAATCCAATCTTGCTAGTTCCATTTCAATCTTTGTGGAAGTACAAGCTATGTTGTGTCTTTGATTGTAAAGCTTGATTGAATAATTTTCAAGAGAGGACAGACAGTCATGTCCATCTGATGCAATCTGATGCATGTATGTATTCAGCTATTTGCAAGCTAGGCAGGAAAAATATAATTTACCAATCCACCACTGGTCTTGCATATTATAGACAAAATTGCAGGGCCAGCTGATAACCCAGACATATTACCTGGCAAACTATCAGTAACTAGGTGGTGGACATGAAATGGAACCTACATTTCTGTTTGTTGTCAGAGTTCAACAAGATGGCCACATTTGTAACCATTGGGTCACCTAAGGGTTTTTTGGCCCATTCAAGGGTAAACTCCCTTGGAAGAATCCAAATAGCAAGCTTGACAACAGTAGAGAGAGATGCTGTGCTGTAACAGAAATGATGAGTAAATATACATATGAGATGCTAAATATATAGAATAATATTTACAAAAGGAATGGGTGGTTCCATGTTACTATCAGTCCATTGTCTGATACTTTGCCAGAGCATGTTATTTTAGACAGATCACCAATTGCAACAGTGACATGAATATCTTCTCTGGCCAGTTGTGATGGAAGAGTCAATTGACCAACTATGGAAGATAATTGAGTATTCAGGAGCCAAGATGAAAGCAAGGAAAGTTACTTGTGATCTGGAAGGTAATGTCATCAGGATTTTTTGGGCCCATTGGAGTAATCTGAGGAGAGTCAAGTATCTATGGAGTCTGGATAACTAGACAGGTGCTCAAAATATATGAGCAACTAGTGCAACAAGGTTGATGTGATGAAAGGGGGTAGGAACTTGCTGGATACTGAAGGGGTGTTTGGATAGTGCAAAAAGGCAAGTAAGAGCTAGGGATGATGAAAGGTTTTTTAGAGACTATTTTGATGGACAAGGACCAGACAGGCAGTGATGCAAATGTGGTGACAGTGTGGTGACAAGATAGAAAGGGTAGAAGCAACCTTTGGTAAAGTGAATGATGTAATCAGGCTCGGGAAGATAAGAAGAATAGGTGGCTATTGGGGGTGGGCAAGACCTTTGAGACAGGCAAGAGCAAACTCAAGCGGACAGAGATGATAAAAAACAGGGCGGTAGTGAAGCAGACCACAACAGCAAAAGGGCAGAGCAATGGGGACGTAATAGGGGATCAGGCAGGCTTCAAGTTAGAGAGTGGCTGGTTGGCATGGGAGGGTTTAAGGCGAATAAGAAATCCATGCCACGAGTAGAATTTATAACTTACGAAAAGTCAAGACAGAAGCACACTCAAGATCCGAGCGCTGTGCAAATGAAGATCGGAAAGACAGTAGACAAGAGCAAGGGCTGGTAGGGTAAAGTGTAAATCCCATAAGAGAGTGACACCGACTCTGTGGTTAGATAACCTACCAGAAACAGAAAAGGGATTACAACAAATGCTAGAACAGGTACCCGGTATTGCAACGATTGATATGAGAGGTGTGGGGAGATAAACGCGGCTTTGCAGTTGGCGAGGCAGAGTCTGACGCTACGATGTGGAAGTATACAGAATCAATTGAGGGTATAGAATTGCGAGAAAGAGTAGATCTCAGAGGTTGGGTTCACGAGGGGAGGAAGCAATCGGAGGAAGGTTTAAGACAGAGATAGCAAGTTTAGTGTACAGGATTAAACGCAAAAAACTGCAACGAGACAAAGGGTTGAAGACGGTGCAACCCAAGGGGATACAGGGGACGAACAGATACCGATTGCAGAAGGGGAGAAATGTGATAGATGGAATCGAGTGATGAGGGTTGGATGTTATGGGGAGGTTTGTGAAGGCTACGGTCAAGGTCAGGGGAGGGAAATGCCCCAAACGACGAGACATACTACTGGAGGCTGTCGAAGGGGAGCGCCGTAGGTACACGCTCGTATGCAAGACGATAGACAGTAGAGCGACAAGACAGTGAAAACGAAACGAAACCTGGACGGGCGTTGCTATGCTGAACGTCGGGTGCAGAGCCGAGTAAGTCGTCCAAATTTGGCGACAGAAAGTTTGCAGTGACGGTCTTGCTTGGTTACTGACGATGGATCGTGTTATCAACCTCAAGCAGCTCTGAAACTATAACCATCTGAGCTAAATTCGTTGTTCCACATAAATGATCGATTTATTCCTCGATTCAATGGCTAGATCAGTGAAGTATTACCAGGCGCTGCGTCAGTGGGATGGATGGCATAATGCGCTCCATGGAAAACACATTCAGAAACCTTGAGACGTTCTTCGTGACCCGACACAACTTCCACACCAAATTGGCAGACCTCGCACCACCAATCAAATGACCGCTGTATGAACTCGTGCAAACAGGATCCTGCCCGTCGTTTGACAACAGTAGTAGTGAGCGCTTGAGCATGAACGTAAACCCTAGTCCGACTATCTGACACAACATACCGTTACATTGCTTCTTCAACATCAACATGTTCGACACGATCATCTCATACCAGGCCATCACCCAACCATGCGATACTATCCATCACTCGCCGACCGCGAAACAGGTGATGCGAGTCATCAAGAACCACGAGCCCTGGTGGGCAGCACAGCTATTGGCAAGCCTTTGACCGGATGAGCTCGTCCTCTGCATCCAAATCGCTCGATGTGGATGGACCAGGTGGCTCAGGCCCGCATTAGTGGCTCCGGCCTCGCTGTCGGCTCGAGCGAATATGTGAACCAAATACTCATCCTCACCCCATCGATCACAAAAGCCTCAACTACATCGTGGTCAGCCAACCAACGCATGCAATGGAAAGTGCGTCGCTCACCACACCCGGTACGCAACATGTCTTGCAACTTCATTGCATATACACACACCCCGACATAGTGTTTGCGCTGAAAAACCGAAATACCATCGAGGCGTGTGCCGACGCATCGCTGCCGCATGGATTCCGCAGCCGAGCAAGTGTTTTCGGCGACAAGAGCAATCGGGCCGCTTGAGCGAACCTAACGAGCGCATGAAGTCAATGGATCAACAGAAGTGAGACCGTACGCATCCCCTAACATCCTCACGGGCATTGTCAATCGCACCCACTGGTACGTGCGTTGAAACCACGGACGTGGGTCGCATACTTTTCATCAGTGATTCTTGGGAACGGTGATGTTGCATCGCTTGTTTCCGCGTTTGCGAAGGAGGCTTCCTGAAGTCAGTCGTGTGATGAGGAGCGGAATGAGAATCGTGAGGGGCGAGTGGTGTAGCCGTCTGCGTCAGGCGTCCCTGCGATGTTGGCATCTGAAGAGAAGGTCAGTGAGAGATCGCCGTCCCAGCTAGGTATCGGATCATCGGCTATTAGATGTTGCTATTGTCTTCACAAGATGTCGCGAGCCAAGGCGATCGTCTATCTTCTTTTCCATGCGCGTGCACAAAGTTTTCTTCCGTGTACGTCGTCGGGAGAGTGGTGTCCGACAGGAGGATAGAGAGGATGTCTGCGTAATTTCCAGTCCTCCGCAGTGCTTCACTATAATACCCCGTGGAGGTATGGGACCAGATATGGGTGTGAGTCAATCTACAAAGCCATGCTAACCGGCGGTGATATGTCTGTTGTGGGGTGTTCAACCTGAACACGACTTGGCGTTGACGCAGAAATAAATACCGCAGGCGCGCTCTAGTAGGTGTGTACATCAGCACAGTGACACCCCATCTTCAACACACCCGCTTGCTTACAACTTTGAGCATCGAGATGCAACACGACGTCCTCCGGTCGGTCGTCGCGAGCATGAAGTACGGCCGAACCGTCTTGTGGTAGTATCTAAACTGGTCAATGTCCGCAAGATCGTGTTTAGAGCAAAATAGACACTCACCGCGGTAGAATGGGACCCATCGGGCGTACAAGTGACCTCCACAATCGAACACGCGCCGTACGCGGTACACTTTGTTGTGTCACGTGTGGAAGTTGGTGCCGAATAAGAAAACATGCCAAATAAGGCAGGCTACACATTAACCTTGCGAAATCTAATAGCTGGTTGTTGATAACTGGCGGCGCTGACCCCCTCGCGGTCTTCGGATGTGTGTCGTAGCAAGTTCGCCTTTTCTGATGTGGGGAACCGTCTCGACGACACGGATAATGGGGCCTTGAGCAATTCTAACGAGCATGTGCGGTTGGTAGATCAACGGTGGCGAGGACCGTACGCACTCAGACCGCATCCGTTGGACCATTTGCGGAATCGCCGACACATGCCGTATGTTTTTCACTGGCGGCCCTCGGGTACAGTCAGGTATTGTATGATCAGCCCGCCGTTAAACCTGTCCTCGTGACATGTTGTCGTCGGTAACCAGAGCGATAACCTTCGTCTGTGTCCAGATCCGGATCCAGTTCTTCCCCATGTTTTAGTGAAGCTACAAGCGTGGGAGTGATGAATAATAAAGTCACACGCAGGTCTTGAGCGGAGCGTGCAACTTACTATCAGTCGAGGCTATCTATCTTCCAAGTACTGTAGCTACATTCCAAATGCTGGAGCAATTTTCTCTGGGCTTACTGAGTGATGAGAGTGACGCATGTCTTGGATAGGTCGGCCGACTCAGTACTCGGCTTGCTTACATCAACAATATCGGTAAACTGGAGAGACGTATGGTAGAGGAGTGACCATCCGAGGAGAATTTCTGGCCCCCGACGCGGGACCGCCCAGTGCTCAACTGCTCACATGTTACCCGGTGGGGGTGATATTTGGTCACAACTGGTCCTCGACATGTGCAGGCCAATGTACAACGTCATAATAACAGGCAGGGATATTCCCAGGAAAATGTGCTCGGACCGTCATATGCAACACTCCCCGGTTATCCAGGTGCATTATTTGCTTTCTTCTGTTCAAGGGTGCCAAGGTAGGCTCAATGTGTTGGAAATTCCAAGCGCACGCGCAGCCACGGCTGTACTTGGACCGGAGGATCACCGGAGTGCGCGTGCGCCATCGCGCCACCATTCCTCGTCGACGTCATCCGCAATACATTACATTGTATGTTTTGATCACATATGTTCATCTTTGTTCGAATACCAGTGTACTTCTGGATATTCGGGATTGCTCACAACCCGAATATCATGCTCTAGACAGTCTTTGTACAGTATATAAGCTCTCTTGTTCATACGGAAACACCTCAGTTCATTGCATCACACACATGACTGAGGTGAGTTGATTATCTTCTATTCTATCTATCCTATGCTTACTTGTATGTAGTTATCTTTAGGTGAATACATTCAGTTTGTTGCATCATGTGCACGACTGAGTTATCTTTAGTCGTGTGCTCCCCAATTGGTACCTGTATTCCCACAGTAATCGTACCCAACGGCGGTGATGACTATAACTATGAGAGCAATGAGAAAAGATAGATGAACAAACAGCAGATTTTGTCGTACAAGACATGTAGTTGTCTGCTAGGATGGATGCAACAGCTTGTGGCACTGGGAACATCAGGAATTTTACAAAAGTCTAATTTCAACTAATTCTGAGTGAAATTAGTCAAAATTAGTCAAAAGTAGCTGAAATTCTTGAGAGGTCTTGTTTGAGCAGGAGGGGGAGAACACTAGTGAGGACAGGAACTTAGTTTCATATGGACAAAGACTATTTTTACTCTTCTACTAACCTAGTAAGGACAGGAACTCAGTTTCATATGGATGAAGACTATTTCCACTCTTCTACCAACTGTTACAATTTTCTCTATTTTCGTCGTTGCTCACCCTCTATGCCATACTATTTCATTTCTGTTTTCATTTCCATATTGTTGGATGCTATTCCCTTTCTAGGATTGCCTCATGTTATCCTCGTGTCCCCACATGTCCCACCAATATTCCTTGGTGTTCCCCATAATGTTGTCCTTCCATATATTGCAGGCATAGCTTGGTCTGTTCGCCAATTGATATAGGATAAATACTTAGTGCATGTAATTGTAACGGTAAGCTAGTTCTACGCAATCAAATGTAGTTCCTAGATCTTCCTGGTCTACTTCTAAGGTTGCTGGATCGCTCTAGTAACTAGAAGGTCTTACCCACAAAGCATAACAAAAGAACTAGCTTCTCATTGCTGAGATGCTATTGACGTGCCAGCCATTCCTCCCCGATACTGCTTTCATGCCCCAACCCCTTCCCTTCCTCCACAAAAGGAAGAAGGGTCCCCTATTGCCCTCTCTCCTGCCCATTCCACTTATCATCTTCCCCCTTCTGCTCCTCTTTCTCCACCACCCGCTCTCACACCACTCACACTCCCTCCCCCTCTACCCTTTCCTCCCTCACCCCTTTTCCCTCAACTTTTACCACCCCCACCTCTAGCCATGAACATTCCACAAAACCTGTTACGGTTTTCGTTAAAAAACCTACTTGCGCTAAAAGCTTAGCATTGGGGTTTACCATTGAACTACCCTTGACATCTACGTTAGTGAATACACGTACGATGAATACTCGATACGACATCCCTCGACTACCCCGTATAGCCTACGGTCGTCAATCCCTTCACCTACGCCTTTCCCAGTCCGATTAGCTGCTACGCTAAGGTCGGACCGTTATGATTAGATCCCTGGCATCGGATCAAGATCCGAGTGCCGATACCCCTTTGATATCGGATCGTCATCCGATATCCGTTATGCTTACGTGTCGGTGCACGTTGCCCGACATGGACTTCCTTCCCGATCGGGTGTACCCTTGACCCCGATCTATATGTAGTTACATTG
>JBBPJT010001103.1:0-11365 GCA_038088895.1 Xerocomus potaroensis | reverse complement strand
TAAGCTTAGGGCTACAACAGGGAAAGCGCTACTACTTATACTACCAGCTATGGCGCACAGACCATGCTGACTAAGCGCTAACTATGGTAAGCCCTCAACCCTGGTGCAAGGGTTGACCTACATATGGGAATGCCCAAGACCCTGGGCGTAACATGAGGTAAGCTATAACAGGAACGGCCACGAGGCGGAAGCAAAGAAGGCCCCGTGGTGAACACGTGTAGGGCACGTTGCCCGTAGTACAGAGCGACCTAGGAGACAAGCGTTATCCTAAGATCGGGAACACAAAGACGAAGGAAAGATCTAATCGTTATACCGTAGTGAAGGGGCGGGGATGAGGACAAAGGAAAGAAATGAACCGTTAGACTAAGGACCCCAATGTTAAGGCGAACAAAGGGTAGTCCTGTCGTAAAACTGTAACAATCAGGGCCTGGTGCCTTGTAAGAGCTTAGTTTGGCAGTGGCTCATGTAATCTGCTCCAGTGTTATTTCTCCAACATCTGGAACTGGATGGGGTAGATGGGCATCAAAAGGTGTGGGGTTGGGGGGGTGGCATGGTGGGGGGAAGAATGCTCTTGCTAGCATTTTGCCTTTGTTCTCATTATTGGTTGCTTCTTCTAGCATGCCATTGGGTGTTTTGAGTTTGAGGTTGGGGACTCATGTCGGTCCATTGCTTCCTTGGTTATCCTGTAGATATTTGTTAGCTGTCCATAGGCCTTTGTTGTCAAGATCCTCCAGCCATTGAGTCCAGTGGTCAAGTTTGGCTTGTTTAATTGCATTTTTGTATTGCTTTTCTATAGTCTCTCTTTCCTTATGACTGGGGTGGTTGGAGAGGGCTCGTGCTTTGTAGGAGTTGGCCAATGCCTTTTGTAGGTGTTTAAAGAGTTGAGTGAGGTCAGCATTCCACCATTTTTTTGTATGTGGGCATGGTTTGTTGATTGGAACATGGCTTTTGATTGTTTTTTGGATAGCTTTAGTTATGTTGCGTGCCATGGCGTTGAATTCTAAATTAGAGAGAATAGGTATATCAGCAGGGATTAAAGAGATCTCCTTAGTGAGGGTTTCATTAAAGTCTTTCCAGTTTACATTGTGGAAATTTCTTCTTGGTGTTAGGGAAGCGTCTATGGTTTCAAGATCTAATATGGTTAGAATAGGCATGTGATCAGTGCATGCGCATTTTTGAGGGTTTGTTTGGCATTCAATTATGGTGTCTAGGATGTGTTCAGTGCAAAATACGTTATCTGAGCATGTCCAATTTTTAGTTGCCTGAGATTGGAGCATGGGCATGTCTTTGGGAAGCACTTGGTGGAGGTTGAATTCAGCCAGGAGTAGTAGTAATGGTTCTGCTGCATCAAGGTGTTTGTTGGTAAGAAGATGAGAGTTGCGACTTTCTTCCTATATTGGGTGGTGTCAGTTGAAGTCGCCAAGCCAGATTAGATGATCTGTGGGTGCCAGGCAGATGTCTTGCATATGGCTGCTGAAGTGTGAGCCTAATAGTTCTAATGTGGAGTGTGACTCACCAGGGTTGTATATGTTGACTATTGTGCATTGGCCAAAGATGCCATTTACTTGTAGGAGTACTACATCTGGAAAGGGGAATGGGAGTTGCATTTAGTGGTTTGAGTCTATGGAGGTCAAGATTAGAGTAGCGGCTCTTGAGTGTTTTGTTTTGTCTTGATGATGTGTGGTAGAATATATGGCATGGTATTGTTTGGTGGTGAGTGTATTGTTGAGTGGATTGAGGTATGGTTCTTGGATGGCAATGATATTCCATTTTATAATTTGCAGGTTGTTGAGTAGCAAGTGTTGAGCAGTTTTGGATTTGTTAAGGTTTTGCTGCCATATGCATAGGCCTATCTTGATGGTGAGTGGGTCATTATTCATTGCAGGGGAGTGTTGAGGAGGGCACTATTGATCACTGATAGAATTTGTGTGATGCTATCCATGGGAGGCATCTGTGGTGTGGGGGGGTTAGTGGTGGGTGCAGTTGGAGATATTGAGGGGGTGGGGCTTAGGCTGCTAGGTCGTTCATGCCTGTGGGGGATTTTGCTAGTTGGTTTTGGTGGGAGCATGGGATTGAGATCAAGTGTGGTTTGGCACCATGTCTTTTTGCATTTGAATTGGAGGGTGTCTGGTGGTGTGTTTGCCGTTGGGTTGGGTTGGATTTTTTGGGGGGGGGCGTATCACTTGAGTCCATTCTTCTTTAATTGGAAAGTATGGCATGAGGTTCTCTGGGTGTTTGTGGTTTAGTTCATCTTTCTTTGCCTTGTAGTATGGGCAGTCTGGGTTATTGCTTGCATGAGTTTTCACATTGCAGTTAACACAGAATTTTAGGGAGGGAGGTTGGTTGTAGTTTATGGTGTGGTGTATGTGGCTGCATTCAGCACATGAGTTATGTGCAGCTTTGCAGTCTTTTGCAATGTGGCCCTAGTGTTGGCAGCATGCGCAGTGAATGGGTTCTTTGGTTTCTTTCCAGGGGTAGAATTTTTCTTTGCCTATCATGATCCCATCCCTGATTGCCAAGTTGGCTGTTGTCAGACCTAAGAATAAGAAGATAGCATGAGCTACCTTTTGTTGAGGTGCTCATTTTTCTACTGGTTTTACCCAGCAAATGTCAATTATTGAGCTGTCTGGTAGATTGTTTTCCTTCTCTATTTCTTCAATCCATGCTCTATCTTGTGGGTTGTGGGTGATGGGGAGGAATGGAACGAGTGTTTGGTATTTCTTGTTGCAGACTGAGCCCAGGAGTTACAATTCTCTGAGGATTGTGGTGGAGACCTTGGGTGCTTTGAACCAGGATGCTGTTTTAGTAGAGTTAAATTTGAGGATGATACCTCCTCCATGGAGGAGCTGAATTGCTCTGATTCTAGATGAAGCATTTGCAGGGTGATAAGCTTCATCTATTGCTTTTTGAAATAGGCTTGTGATGGCTGGTTTGGTAGTGTTGGGGGATATTACCAGTGTATCTGAGGTTGGGTATATTAGGACCTGGCATTCTTTAATTGCTGCTCTTGTGATAGCTGGGGTGATGGTCACTTGGGTGATTGGATGCATTGAAAAGGGGAGGGTGAAGAGGATGCCTGTCTTTAGAGCATTGCTATAGGAGAGTAGAGGATGGGGTGGAGATGGGGATTGTGTGTTCATTGAGTGAGGGGAGGATGGTGTGTTTTTGAGATAGGAGTTGGTGTCATGCATGATGGCTAAGGTTCTCTTGATCCATGCCAAAATGATGTCTAGTGATGTGGCGGAGGTATCTCAAGGTTCTGGCTGGTGGTCACATTGATAGTTTGTGAGTTTTTCAGCTATTGCGTCCATTACTTGCTTGAGTTGTGTGGTTTGTGGTGCCAGTGTTGGTGAGATCTGGGCTGTGACTGATGATAGTAGAGTGTTTTTGACATTGTCTGCTATATTTGCTGCTGTGTTTGATTGGGTGTTGTTTTTGATCAGAAGTGCTATGTTACGCTTGGTCTGGGTAGGAACAAGCATAGCCCTTGAAAGAGGTTCAGAGTTCTTGGGCCTTCGTGCTGAAGGTATCGATGCCTCACAAGCTGGAGGACTTAGATCAAGTATCAGTGAAGTAGACCATCTGACAAAGTGCAGAGCAAAGCGTCAAGAGAAACCAATGGATCAATTGACTGGTAGGTCAGAGGATACAAGGGAGATTCTACTTAGAGTCTATGGTACACTGCACTACAATTTAAGTAGGTATCTAGACGGTGCATGGACCAAGCGGTGTCTACTACAGAATGACTCATCTGGAGTCAAGTCGAGTCATAACCAAGGGTAGCTAGGCAACCATCAATCAAGGGAGATAAAGGGGAACACAAGGCATGCGAGAAGCTATGCCTAGAACAGAAATAGTGTCCGGATCATGGGAAAGAAAGGTAAGACAATGGAAAGGTTATCATTCATTTAAGAAAGGAAAGATCAGGGAAAGACAATCAAGAAAAGGGGTATCAGGGGAATAAAACATAACATTACCCCCTTAATATGGTGAAAATCACCGTATTTTCAATATAATTCTCAAAGGGAGGAGTAGACTAGAGAGCCAGTCATATTGCTATAGCCAACGTCGTCTACCTGATCATCATAATCAGTGGGATCAGTGTCAGGAGGTGTAACATAGTCAATGAAGGAGGTGGTGGTGGACGGGGTAAGAGACAATACCGTAAACAGGGTCGACAATCCAACCAAAGTTGGAGCTTCATCTTCCCAAGCTGGGGTTCCCCATCCTGCATCAGCTATATCGGATGGGGTGGGGCTCAGTTCCTGTTCGATATCTGCTATCCTTTGATTTACGATGTCAATAGCGCTTTGCACCTGCTCGGTAGCTTGTGCAATCGTACTGGTAGATTCACGGATCGTGAACAATACTTGGTTTGTCATCTTGGCAAGTATCTGCTCCAGAGCAGGATGATACGATTGAACGGACGATGGGATGGATGATTGAGAGGTTGTACGAGGGGAGTGTCTACTGTGACGAGAGGATGAGGACGAGATGGAAGGGGATTGGGGAGGAGAACATCTGGTGGCTGGACAAAAAGATGGACAATTTCCAGGAGTGTATTGATGGCAGTGAGGACATTCATATAATTGACAGTCTCTCTTTAGATGGCCAAGATGTTGACAGAAAAAACAGGCTCAGGAGTACTGGAGATGGCTTGGA
The DNA here is from genome assembly GCA_038088895.1 of Xerocomus potaroensis. NCBI lineage: Eukaryota > Fungi > Basidiomycota > Agaricomycetes > Boletales > Boletaceae > Xerocomus > Xerocomus potaroensis. Next base: position 6,703 of record JBBPJT010001103.1, on the reverse strand, counting down.
GAAAGAACTGGACCAGTCTGAGTTCATAGCCATTCTGCTATACGTGCTCGCTCAATGCGATCCATAGTCTGTTGAAACATAGCTTCTTTTCTCAGTGTCATCAGTGCTAAACTAGCAGATGGTGTGGAGGCGATAGTAGGGGAAGGAATAGGAATGGCAGGGGGAGATATGGAACGTTGGGATCTATCTTGGTTGTGAAGAGCTCTCGTCCATTGCTCTAAAGAGAAATCTATATCATCTACTATCTCTGACATTCCTAGTTGATGGAACATTCCAAGGAGATGATGCTGGAGTACTGCTAGGCAAAGGGATATAGTGGAAAATGCAGGAGGAATGTCATGAGCTGGAAGGGGTTCTCACTCATAGACGTTAGAGATTGTGATCAATGTGGCACATTGGTTGTAAGCTTTCAGTAAGTTGCCTAGGGGAGAGTCTTCATCAAAATATGTATCTAGAGCCACAGCAAGTCTGGAATTCTCTAAGTTGCAGTGGAGGTCTTCGAACGTAGTTTCTTCAATTGAAACAAGCATATCTGCATAAGAAGAACGGGTGATGATTGAGAAGTTGTAAGGAAGAGAGACGGTGTTAACGGAGGAGGACATGGTGTGATGGAAGAGTTGTTGAAATCAGGATCTCATTTGGGAACCAAACATCTTGGGGTGGGCCTTTTTATAAGCCATCAGAATTTTCTTGGTGTTTTTTAGATTCCATTCTGGTTCACATGAGTCATCTTCTAGCAGGTAACCCTTCCATTGGATCAAGTAGGAGTGGTTATTAAGTGGACCTCGATGTTTTAATATCCATTCAATTTCAAATTGTTCTTCGGATGCAATTAGGTCAGGAGGTGGCTTTGGAAAGTTCTTGCCATGCACGCTATTTTTGTGATAGGGCGATAAAAGAGATGCGTGGAACACAGGGTGTATTTTCCATATCGGTGGGAGTTGGAGTTGGTAGGAGAGAGGAGAATAGACCTGCATAATGGTGAAGGGTCCTTCTCTTTTTGGGGCGAATTTCAGATTCTGTACGGAACATCATAAGTTCTGTGCTTCTAACCACATCTTATCGCCTTTCTGAAAAGGTGTGAAATTCCTGGTGGTTCGTGATTTCATGACCTGCTGGGTGAGTTCGTGCACAGCAAGGGCTTCATTTCTAGCAAAGGTAAGAACTCAATGGCGTTCTTCTACTGTGGGAAGATCAGATTTGGCAAGAATAGAAGGGAGGGAATGGGGTTCGTAATCCATTATAAGGAAGAATGGGGATTTGGCGGTGACAGAATGAGGGCGGTGGTTATGCACAAATTCGGCAAATGTAATATTCTCTGCCTAAGAAGTGGGGTTACTTCTGCAGTAGATCCGCAAGTATGTTTCAACCTCTTGGTTTACACGTTCTGTTTCTCCATCTGTCTGAGGATGATATGCAGTGGAAAGGGAAAGGTTGTATTCTAGGATACGTCCTAGTTCCTTTGCAAAGGAAGAGGCAAATTGGGGACCTCTATCGGAAATGATTTTATTGTAAAGGCCAAAGCGTAAGTAGACCTTCTTGAAGAACAGAGCAGCAATGTTCTCGGCAGTGGCCGTTTTCTTAGTAGGGCATAGAATTACCCCCTTAGTAAGGCCATGGTCAACCATGACCAAAAGCGAATCAAAACTGTCCGAGATGGAGAGATCGGTGATCAAGTCACAGGAGACTTGCTGGAAAGGATGAGTGCAAGAAGAGGGAATAGGGAGGAGAGGAGGGACCGTAGGATGAGTGTTCGCCTTATTTTGTTGGCAGAGGGCACATCCGTCAATGTAGTTGCAGACGAACACTGCAAGGCCAGGCCACCAAAATTCAGAAGCAACCATCTGATGAGTTTTGAGCACACTGGGATGGCCAGCAGCAGCATGATCGTGAGAACAAGCAACAACCTCACAATGAAGGGAAAGGTCGTTTGGAACATATACCCGGTTTTGGTAATTCAAGACACCGGCGTCATATTTCCAGTTGGAGAAACAGGAGCGAAAATGAGCAGGAACCTCTCCAGCAAGTGTGTGGAGGGAATCGAGGACAATTGGATCTGAGGAGGAAAAGTTGGCAATTTTCTGGGATAGTTCAATGTCTATCAGGGAGACAAAGAGATCAGGAGAGAGGAGGGTGACATTCTCATTGTCGGTAGGTTCGTTGGAGAGGTGATCAGGGCAGCATGATAGAGCATCAGGAACAGTGAGATTGCATCCAGCGACATGGATCAATTGGAGGTCATAGTCAGCAAGGTCAAGTAACCAGTGGGCTTGACAATGGTTCAGTTTCTGAGGTTGACGGAAGTACGTCAAGTTCTTGTGGTCAGTAAAGACCTGGATGGGATGGGGGGATCCATGAAGGAAATGTTTCCAGGTAGAGAGGGCTCAAATTATGGCAAGAAGTTCGCGATCATATACATCATAATTTCATTCAGCCAGAGAGAACATCTGGGATAGGTATCCACAAGGGTGCCATGCACCATTGGTATCTGTTTGAAGAAGGACACCACTGGAAGCATAAAGAGAAGCATCTGTGGCGATAGCGAAGGATTTCGAGTGATCAGGGAGTTGAAGAACTGGCTGGGAAAGGAACATCTTTTTGAGCATATCAAAGGCATTTTGTTGGCGTTCCTTCCATTCCCATGGTTGGGATTTCTTAGTCAGATCAAGGAGGGGTCAGGCAATATCAGAGAAGTGAGGGAGGAATTGTCTGTAGAAGTTCACGAATCCTAGAAAGGATTGCACATCTCATACTTGTTTGGGCATTGGCCAATCCTGAATTCCTGCTAGCTTAACAGGGTCCATGGTGAGTTCAGCATTCTTAATAATCATTCCAAGGTACTCTACCTCGGAGATGTTGAACTTGCACTTTTCTAGTTTGAGATATAAGTCAAGTTCTTTCATACATTGAAGAACATGTTTCATTTGTTGTTCGTGTTCATCTGAGTTGTCTGAGAAGATAAGGAGGTCATCCATATATATGATGAGCCATCCTTTGGTGATCATATCTCAAAGGAATCATTCATAAAGCGTTGGAATGTTGCTGGAGAATTAGACAGGCCAAAGAACATGACCGTCAGTTCAAAGAGTCCACGATGAGTGATAAAGGTGGCTTTCCATTGATCGCCATCTTTAATGTGTACATTATTGTATCCCCATCGCACGTCAAACTTCATGAAGTGGGATGCTCCTTTGAGTTTCGAGATGAGGTCAGAGATGAGGGGAAGGGGGTAAGCATCACAAACAGTATGTTCGTTGACATATCGGTAATCTTGGCAGGGTCAAAGCCCGCCATCCTTCTTCTTTACAAAGAAAAAGGGAGATGCTTGTGGAGATTTTGATGGGTGAATCTTGCCTGTTCGGAGATGTTCATCGATGAAATCATCAGCAGCTTGTCATTTGTCTGGGGAAAGAGGGTATATCTTGGAGATCTTTGGGATAAAAGTCTCCTTCATGTTCAAAGTGTGGTCATAGGGTCTAGATGGGGGTACATGTTTCGTTGCTTCTTTAGAGAAGACTGAAGCGAATTCTTCATATTCGATTGGAAGCATAGCTTTTGGTATTGGTTTTTCCACAGCAATGGCTAATTCGGTGGACTGGGTAAGCCTTGCTACGATCCTGGAAATCTGTGGTTTTATAACCATTTGCCCTTTCATACAATGAAGAGTAGAAATAGTGTAGAAGTCTAGTTGTCGGTCAACTAGTCGTTCGGGAGTTTCTTTATCAAGGTATTGATTCAACCCTTCAACTTCTATGTCATCGAGGATGATATGTTCAGGAGGAGGGGATTCTTTTATGGGTCTTCCTTTAGAGAGATAGGAAGCACAAGTTCCTACGTGTTCGAGATAAAGATCCAGTGATTTATCGAGAGACTCATCTAAAGTGACTGTCCCTTTCTTCCAGTCAATGACTGGATTCATTTGTTCGAGCCATGGGGCCCCAAGAATAATGTTTTCATGTCCACAGTTCATAATGTAGAACTTGACCTTCTGCATTTGTTCGCCAATCTTCATGTAAAGAGTTGTGGAAAAGCAAACTGTTGTGTTATATGATTGGTCAGCGTTTCTTGTGATGACCAGGCGAACAAGTTGTTCGAGGGGTATCTGATGTTTTTGTGCAAAGTGGTGGTCGATACAGGATATTTCAGCTCCAGAGTCTATGAGAGCTGAAGTGTCGACGGTTTTCAAGGTTCCGGTAGTAGCAATGAGTTGGATTGGTAATCTAAGCAACTTTGATCATTGCTCCACTACAAATACAGGAGAACAGGTAAACTTGGAAATGGAGGGTACTGACGTCGATGAAGTCCTTCCATCTAAAAACCCTGTGGTTTGAAGAGTCAAGTGGAGAGTCTTCCCACCATTTCTTCTTCAACACCTTCTTCATCTTTCCTTTCCTCTCTTATTTCTACCTTTCATACTTCCTTCCTTTCTGATTGTCAATGACAATCTGGGCATTCCCTGGAGACATGTCCTTGTTTATGACAATTGTAGCAAAGACCTTGTCTTCTATGTTCAGCGACTTGTTCAACAGTCAGCCGATCAACATCCATTGCATTTGGGTTGCAAGGAGTGGAAGTGGTAGTACGTCAGTAAGGAGGGATGTAGGTAGAGGGGGAGGATCGGGAATGCAGCCTTTTGATTCAGTCTGCAAGATCCCATTGGGTCTTGAAATGAACAGCTTTTGTATACCATTCAGTGATCTTGGTTGGGACAGTATCCATGGATTGGATTCATCGCATCAGGGAGGAGGGAATTCCAGCAGCAAAGTACAAAATAAGTACTGCCAAGTTGGAGGCTTCATTTAGTTCTGCCTGCATGGCTTTCATCTTGAACTAGTTAATGTATCTGGTCAGGTTCTCATTCTTTTGGACGCGATAGGTGGTAAGCCATCCTAGCACCTGGTGTTTCTGGTCTGAATGTTCGAAGTCAGCTTTGAACTTCATAATGAAATCTGTAAAAGCCCCAAAAGATTGGGCATCCAATGCCTGGTTTTGGACCACAGTGGCCCAGGTTAAGGCAGATCCTTTCTTCATATACGAGAGTGCAAATGCAACCCTCTTATCATCGTTGTTGTACACTTCTTTATTGACAAGAAGGTATGTTCATACGTTGCTAAGCCAGTCAGCTGCTCTGGAGGGAGATCCATCGTATTCATCAGGGGTGTTTAGTCAGAGTTCAACAGGTTTCTGTTGGCTCATCATTGGAGGAGGGAGGGGGGCGGTTAAGTAGGCAAGGAGGGGAGGAAAAGATAGTGCTGGGGAAGGGGGAAGAGCAGTGGATGGCGAAGATATCTGAGAAAACGATTGACTCAATGCAACCGTTATCTGATCAGGGGGTTCTAAGCTGAGATCTTCGTTAGTTGAAGTCTCAGTATCTGTGGCTTCTTCTTCTGGGGTAGGCAGGGTAGGGGTGTGCTGGCCTCAATAGGCAGCAAAGAGGTTGGGGAAGTTTCAGGGGTTTCAGTGGGCAATGGTGAGGGGAGGGTGGCACACACAACAATGGTGGTGCTATCTAGAAGAAGTAGAATCTTTTGTTATGCTTGGCCTGGATAAAGATGAGTGTAGCCCTTGAAAGGGGTTCAGGTTCTTGGGCCTTCGCACTGAAGGTATCAATGCCTCTCAAGCCGGAGGACTTAGATCAAGTATCGGTGAAGTAGATCATCTGACAAGATGCTGAGCAAAGTGTCGAGAGAGACCAATGGATTGATTGACTGTTAGGTCGCAGGATACAAGGGAGATTCTACTTAGAGTCTATGGTACACTGCGATACAATTTAAGTAGGTATCTAGACGGTGCACAGACCAAGCAGTGTCTACTGTGGAATGACTCATCTGAAGTCATGTCAAGTCATAACCAAGAGTAGCTAGGCAACCATCAATCAAGGGAGATAAAGGGGAACACAAGGCATGCGAGAAGCTATGCCTAGAATGGAAATAGTGTCCGGATCATGGGAAAGAAAGGTAAGACAATGGAAAGGTTATCATTTGTTCAAGAAAGGAAAGATCAGGGAAAGACAATCAAGAAAAGGGGTATCAGGGGAATAAAACGTAACAGGGACACAAGGATAATGCTAGGTAATCCTAGAAAGGGAAAAGCATCCGATGGTAGGGAACTGGAATGGAAATGAAAAGATATACTAGATATGTTGTACATATGAAAATTGTAACAGATTATGCCAATAGCTAGGCAAGTACAAGCAGTGAACCAATGTTAAAGACAAGCTTAAGGCTTGTTGACCAATTGGTACCTACTATATATACTGACTAAGGTCACACACAGACCATGTTACCTAAGCACTACATATGGTAAAGCCCTCAACCCTAGTACAAGGAATGGCACCATATAAAGGAATACCCTCAACCCATGGGAAACCCTAAACCCTAGAAAGCCAGAAGCACACCTTGTGGTGGAACATAAAGAAGCCACGAAAACAAAGAAGCACAGTCATGTGACCATGGGAATAGAACTACAATATATGCAGGGCCAAAAAGTTACCCATGCGAAATTTACTGAGAAGTATCATAATGGTCTAGTGTTACAAATCCATAGGATCACTTCTAAGCCCCTGAATCATCTTTCCTGATCCTCCAGAAACAGTTTTCGCCCTAAGGTACTCTTATCTAATCTTATCTATAGGGGGGACCAAAACCCAAAATCTTCGCCCATAAATCCTGGACCAATGGACCGATCCCTTGGCCCCAGCTCT
>JBBPJT010001102.1:0-11374 GCA_038088895.1 Xerocomus potaroensis | reverse complement strand
TTTGAATCAAGGCAGTTGGCCAGTGTTGGGGAGGAGGTATTTTCTTCAACATTTTCCATAGATATTTGTTGTAGGAAAGAGATGATACTTGGAGAGACATATGTGGTTGGTCAAGGGGCTGTGGATGGGAGGGAGGGAACAGAGGGAGGTTGCAGAGCTATGTCAATGAGAATCAGTGAGGGGAGTTCTTTGGCTGAACTTGGCCCCTCAGATTCCTTGGATTCTTCTTCTGTTAGCAGCCTGTGATGTAGGGCAGTGAAGTGGGAAGAGGTATTCCCCACAGTGATTTGAGCAAGATGAGGTGTCATACTTATTTCTGGTATTGGCAACCCTTCTCCTCAAGGGCTCGTGTGAAAGGGGATTTGAATGACTGGTGAAGGATGGGAATACAATGGAGATGGTCGGTCATATAAAGACCATGGTGACCCCTGGGCATAAGCCAGCAATTGTCTTGCCGGAGATTGGGAACTGGTACAGGTGATGGTGTTGAAGATGGAGAGAGGGGAACTTGTTTGTTGTCAGATGTTGGTGAGCAGTTGTTGTAAGTGGGGAGTTGCTGTCCAAGATTGTACTGGCAATGCTCTTGCTCTGTTTGTGGGAGTTGCTTGCCCAGAAGAGCTTGTTCATTGAGGGGAGGTTCCAGTACCTTGCTCCAGATCAGGAGAAGTATTTTGACGGTGAGAGAACATAGTAATAGGGAAGTGGTAGTGATTGCTATAGTGTGATAACTAGCAAGTAGGGGAAAGTTGAATCTTTTGTTACATAGTGAGCCAATAACTTCAAATGGCGGTGACTACAAGAGTAACAAGTAGATGAAGACTGATGGCAAATGCTAATAGGAAGATGGCAACAAAGGAGACAATATCAGCTAGGACCACTAGCACAAAGATGAGGACAATAGAGATGAGAATGGTGACAAGTTGTCAAGGGCATCTGCCGGGATGACAATGTATTGTTGGGAATCCTCAAGGCTTGGCAGCGGGATGAGGATGGAGCCATAGGAAGTTACAGGCCCACGCTAGGCAATATACCAATGAGATTCATCTTAGGGTGCTATCTACAAATAGTGCTACTTATATACTATCAGCCATGGTGCACAGACCATGCTGACTAAGTGCTATATAAGGAAAGCCCACAACCCATGGTCAAGGGTTGAACTATAAAAGGCAATGCCCTTAGCCCTGGGCTAAGGGGAACACATAAGTTGAAGTAACAGGAATGGCCACAAGGTAGAAGCAAAGAAGCCTCATGGCAAACATGTGTACATCACATGATAGGTAATACAAATGACCTAGGAGACAAGCATTATCCATAGGTCAGAGATGACAACAAGAGGTAGGGAAAGGCATCTAATCATATACCAGTGGGGGAGTGGGAGTAGGAAAGGGAACCCATTAGACTAATGACCCCAATGCTAGACCAAGCAATGGGCATCATATCTACGATTGTAACAGATCAATGGTATCATAGGTCAGCAAAAGCAATAAATGGGGGAGAATATCATCTAATCATATACCATGGGGAAGGGGAAGGGAATAAGGAAAAAACCCATAGACTAGAAATCCCATTGCTAGACCAAGCATAGGATGTCTCACAGAAAACCATAACACTTGCCACCACTTCTTCCTCCACTCTTTGTCACACCCCTTTTGCCTATTGCCACACTTCCTCCATCTGGCACTTTTCCATCTAGCACTGCTTCCACTCCATTGCCTTAGTGGTGAAGAGCTCTTTGGCATTGCCCAGGTCCTTGACCATGCAAGCATTGTTCCATGTGGTGATGTTGCTGTAGACAGACATGGTAGTATGAAAGTAAGGAGTAAATTCATGCATCTCTAGTTTATATCTCCATAGGATTCTGACTCTGACAATTTCCAAACTCCAGTGGAATCAACAAGGTCATATGGCATCACATGTTATCATGTGGCCTTCAGGGGTTCAGGCCTAAGAAGGGGATACTGTTATATCTGTCCAAATCTGGTTGTATTTGACATAACTCCAGTCTGTTTTCCTTAGTCTACACTTTTATTGCTTCCGGACTTTGATCTTTGTTTCACTTATGATTACATAATTCATTGACATGTGACATTTGCTCATTGATACATGACAGTTGCTATATTGCATAGTTAGTTGCTTTCTCTGCAGTTCTGATGTCATCCAGAGTAGTCTCTAATGACATTCAAACATTTGATTGTTGTTATGTTTCACCCATCATCCCTCCATCATTCTGATATATGTTTCAGTTCTATTCTATAGTATATAAACCCTTCACTACCTCCTGTATTCCTCAGTTCAAATATCAATGAGAACTTAATGTTTTCCCTTTACTCACTCTCTCTGTTCTACTCTGACCCTCCAATCCTCTGTAAATTCAGGACCTCCAGATTCTTTATAAGGGTGCACCATATAAGGTGAAGTCAAGTCCCAACTCCTCAACTCTGTCTTAGCAGAGTTACCCCAGAGTTCATCTGGCACATTCTAACAGCAGAGCAATTTGATGAAACTGAAGTATAAGAAGAGAAAGTGTGAAGGTGAAACTTACCAGAAGGTTTTGCAGAACTGTTATGCAAAGGATAAAGTGCAAGTTGATATAAAAATCTCCTAGTCTTTAGGCAAAGACCTTAGAAGGGGACCCTGGAGCTAGGGAACTACATATGATTGCACAGAACTAGCTTATCATACTAGCACATATTGCTCAGTATTTATATGGTAATGAAATGTGCACAGACCAAGCTATGCTTCTACCATAACTGTCTGTTGGGATATCGCCCCAAGATAAAGGTGGGAAAGATGGGGGCACAAGGTGTTCAACAGAGAATGCCTAGAAAGGAAAATGTGTCCATTAAATGTAATTGGTAAGCACAGTTATGAAAACTGTAACATAAACCTGTTACTAGCTGAAAAGAACACTAAACTTTTCACCCTATTCTTTGTCAATGTAGGCATAATCTTCAAGATCAGTGTGCAACACCACAGCTTCTTCCACCAGCTTGTATGTGCAAACATGCTGGGGACATAACTCACTCCAAGATAAATCCTGACATTCATCACATCCATTAGGGGAGCATCAGTAAAGGGGACAAGGATGTCCCCAATAACTCTTTGTGCAATAAGGACAGGCACTAGAGGGACAATTTTGTAGGAGATGTCCTGCCACAAATGCTTTGCAGGATAGACATTGATGTTTGGGACATCAGATCCCTAGGTGCATATTCTTTTCTCCACACCACTCACAAATTGAAAATGGGTCAATGGCAGAGGTCAATGCCTGAGAAGATGTGTTAACTGTTGACTGGGAGTTACAATGAGTTGTCAATCATAAATGATAGGAGGGCAAGGATGGGAGACCAAAAGGAGTGGTTAAGGCACATTTCTTGCCCTTCTTCACCTTCTTTGGTTTTGTTGAGGAAGGAGTCTTGCAATCATGAGGGATGATTGGAAGATTCAGTGGAGGGATGGGCAAAGAGGTGTTGTTCATCCAATGAGGACTCATGGACAGGGGATTGGAGAGGAGTTGCTGATAGGGAATGATATGCTCCCAGCATTTGCTGGGAGTCGTCAATGAGTGGGGGAAGACTCAGTGAAAGCGTGAGTGGAACAGGAGGGAAAAAGGTGATTGGAGAGATGTGAACAGGAAGTTCCTCAGAATTAAGGTAAGCATACCATGAGGTGGGATGCATAGCAACTAAAAAGGGTTGAATAAGAGGCCCAATGACCTCAAAGGAGAAGGAGTTCAGCACATAGCCAAAACCTAGATGGAAAAGGATATTCAGTATCTGGCCACAAGTGTTGGCCAGACAAGTAGTTTCTTGTGCTGTGAGGATGGGAGGGCAATCAGCAGGAGTGCCATAATTGAACGCAAGATGTAAATGGCTGTCATCAGGTATAGTTGGCAGGTTTCCTTGAGTGCTTGGTCTATCAGGAGGGACTCCATTGCTCAGGCTAGGAGGGGAGCATCTTGTAGGATGGAAGAGAAGATGAGTTGGCAGGCAATGTCAGGTAGGAAGTTGAGACAGATGGGGAAAACAGCAGGGATGAGATGTCTGGTGGAGGGTCTAGGGGAGTTGTTGTGGATAGCAGGCATAGTGAAATGGTGAGTGTTCAGCAGATGGGAAGGCATTGAGATTATCAAAGAAGGGATTGTCCCTTCTTATATTGTTGGAGAATGGTTCATGTGCTGGATAAGTTCTGTTCTGGCTCCCAGGTATTCTCAGCTAAGAAATATCCCTTCCACTTTATTAAATACTTCCAATTTGTCAGAGGCCCCTTATGCCATAAGATCCATTCTACTTCCAAGGCTTCTTTGCCATCTACCTCCACTGGAGAAGGGCATAAAGTGGGTTTCCCATACTCCACAGTCTCTTGATAGGGGGAAAGGAGAGAAGCATAGAAGACCTTATGGACCTTCTATTTTCAAGGTAGGTGGAGCTGGTAAGTTATGGGAGATATAACCTTTGAAATTTCAAACAGTCCTTCATGTAGTGGATTAAGTTTATGCCAGGGTGAACTTTTTCACAGGTTCTTGGCTTCTAGCCACACCTTATCACTGATGCACCATGGTTGGAACTTGCTACAGATCTTTTCTCTCATAAACTGTTGGGCCACTTGATGGGCACTCAACACTTCCTTTCAGGTGTGGTCCAGAAACATTAATCACTCTGTGAGAGCCAGGATGAACATTTTGCCTAGGCTAGGGTAGGCTCAGGGTTCATAGCCCAGAATAAGCAAGAAAGGAGAGCATTTGGTCACAGAATAGATGGACAAGTTATGTGTGAACTGAGCCATTGGCAGCAGGTCAACCTAGGTTGCAAGGTTATCTTGACAAAAGAGTTGAAGATAAGTTTCTAACTCCTGATTGACACATTCTGTTTCCCTATCAGTTTATGGGTGATATGCAGAGGAAAGCACTATGTTGTAGTGCAGGAGACATGCAAGTTCTCTAGCAAAGGCAGAGGCAAATTGTGGTCCTCTGTTGGAGATGATTTTATCATAGAGACTGACATGAGGGAAGATATGTGAGTAGAAAAGGTGTGCAACACCCACTGCATTGATTGTTTTAGAACAAGGGAGGAAAAAGACCCCTTTACTAAGACTGTTACATTGTGAGCCAGCAATCCTTGTTATGGCTTGGCAACAATGAGGAGATAGATTGACTGGATAGAACAATGGCAATGATGCTGTGCAAGTTGTCAAGGGCAATATACTGGGATGACAAGGGATGCTGGAATGTAAGCCTTCAAGGGACAACACCAGGATGAAGGGAAGAGACTAAGAGTTACAAGCCCACACACTAAGCGAAGTAACAGTGAGATTCAGCTTGGGGAATAACCCCTACAGATAGTGCTACTTATATACTAGCAGCCATGGCACATAGACCCCACTGACTAAGTGCTATATAAGGAAAGCCCACAATCCTGGAACAAGGGTTGACCTATAAGAGGGAATATCCATAATCCTGGGTTACTGGAAACACATTAGCTGATATAACAGGAATGGCCACAAGGTTGAAGCATAGAAGCCTCATGGCAAACATGTGGATCATATGTAGTGGTAATATAGATGACCTAGGAGACAAGCATTATCCATAGGTCAGATGGGATGGGAAAGACAAGGAAAAGCATCTAATTGTATGCTAGAGGAGGGGAAGGGGGTACAGGAGGGAACCTGTTAGACTAAAAACCCCATTGCTAGACCAAGTATAGGGTGTCTCCATGGAAAACCATAACAAAGACCATGGTTGACCACAACCAGAACCAAATCAAAGGAATTGACAAAGGGGAAACCAGAGATCAGATCAACAGAGAGTTGTTGGAAAGGGCAAACAGTGGAGGAGGTGAGATGAGAGAGGAGGGGAATGGTGGGGTGAGTATTCACCTTACTGGATTGGCAAAGAGGACAGCCAAGGATGAAACAGTGAACGAACATGGACATCCCTGGCTACCAGTAATCCTGTTGGAGAAAAGAGAGAGTACAAAAGATCCTGCTGTGACCACTAGCAGGGGAAAAATGAATGGAGGAGACAAGAGAAGGACTGACCAAAGGAGAGATGTAAAGACAGTGGCGATAGTAGAGACAGTCCCCCTCAAATGACCAATTAGCAAGGGTGGAATGAGGAAAAAGTGGGGAGCCTTCCCATATGCAAGTAAGAGCAGAAAGGACAAGAGGATTGGAAGAGAACAAAGCATGGATCTTGGTGACAAGGGTGGTGTCAAAAAGAGAGATGAAGAGGTTGGAAGAGAGGAGGGTGACATCAGCATTGTTGTGAAGAGTATCAATGGTGGATGCATGAGAAAAGGCATCAGCAGGTCCCATGGTGGAACTAGGTTGGACAGTAAACTTGAGATCAAAATCCTAAAGGAAGAACATCCAACAAGCTTGACAGCAGGAAAGCCATTGGGGTTGGCAGAAATAGGAGAGGCTTTTATGATTGGTATAGACCTCTACTGGATGACCAGTCCCCTGGGGATAATGACACCATTTGATCAGGGCATGAATGACAGTGAGAAGTTCACAATCATAGATATTGTAATTCTGTTCCTGCAGAGAGAAAGTACAGGAAAGGTAGCTGCAAGGGTGGAGATCACCATTCTCATTGTATTGCATGAGAACTCTGCTGGTAGTTGTGAGAGAGGTGTCAGTCATGATGACAAAAGAATAGGCATGATCAGGTTGAATCAATACTGAAGCAGAGAGGAAAAGATGCTTGAGTGATCAGAAAGCAGCTGCACAGGAGGGTGTCCACTCCCATGAGTGGTCCTTGCTTGTCAAGGCATGCAGGGGAGCTGCAAGAGAAGATAAACCCAGGATAAATTTGCAGTAGAAGTTGCAGAATCCCAGGAATGAGTGGACACCTTTTACAGTTCAAGAGGGTATCCAGTCTTTGATAGCAGAGAGCTTGGTAGTGTTATGTGAGTAGGATGAAGATCTTCTAGTTGCTAGAGTAATCCAACAACCTTAGAAGAGGACCTGGAAGGACTAGGAACTACATTGGTATTGTGTAGAACTAGCTTACTCTACTAGTACATGTGTGATTGGTATTTATACTTGTAAGGAATGTGAACAGACCATATACTAAATGAGTACTATGGGGTAACATGTGATCAAGTATGTGGGAAGATTGGGGACACAAGGATACCATGAGGTAATCCTAGAAAGGAAAAATGCATCCAAGGAAATGGAAATGAGGCCCAATGAGAAAAACAACATCACATATGAACAGTTATAGTACAAAATCATAACAGGCAGGGTCCATGCAGACACTGTTATGTGAGATTATCATGCCAAGATATTCAACCACAGACATGTCAAAAGTGCACTTGGACAACTTCAAATGGAGGTCATGATCTCATAGATGGGAAAGAACCAATTTGGTTTGGTGGTGATGAAGAGTGAGGTTGCTGGAATGGAGAAGGATGTTGTCCATATAGATGATTAGCCACCCTTTGGTGAGATAATCACAAAATGGGTGATTTATCATTGCTTGGAAGGTAGCAGGAGAATTGCATAGCCTAAAGAACATGACAGTTGGTTTATAGAGGCCAAATGGGGTGATAAATGTGGCCTTCCAGCAATCCTTCGGATGGATCAGAATGTTGTTATATCTCTATCAAATGTTGAACTTGGTGAAGATGCTAGACCTTTTCAGTTGGTCCATCAAAGATAAGATTAATAGGAGAGGGTAGGCATTCTTGACAGTATGCTCATTCAGGTAGTGATAATCTTGACAAGGATGAAGATCACCAGTTTTCTTGGGTATAAAGAAAAAGGGGGATGATTGTGAAGATGTTGATGGCACAATTTTACTGGCTTTCAAATTCTCAGCAAGGAATGCTTGACAGGCCTTCCTCTTCTTCAGGTTAAGATGGTAAATTTTTCCTACATGAGAGATAAAGCTGGGAGTCAGAGTAATAGCATGATCAAAAGGTTGAGATGGAGGTAAATGTCCAGGTTTCAATTCTCCAAAGATGTTGTGGTAGGCTTGGGAGATAGAGGGAAGTGTTACTTCTTTGATTGGCATATGTTCTTGCACTACTTGAGTTGCCAAAGTAGTCTTTCAAACTATTTCAGTGGGGAAGTGCTTTTCCATAAGGCTCCAATCTTTTGATCCACATTGGTTGAGAGATAGGCTATGAGATATTCACTTCAATGAGCAGTCTTTGTTATTGGCCACCCCAGGAGAGTTATTGTCCCTTCTTCCCAATTGATGAGGGGGTTTACTTTCCAGAGCCATGGCAATCCAAGAATGAGAGGTTCTTTTCCCAGTGTTAAGGCCAGAAAAGTCCAGGGTTTGACCCAAGACCCAATTTTCAAGATGGCAGAGACACTATACTGGATGGTGGCACTTTTATTCATAGTGCCATCTACATTCTGTGCAATTTATGGGACTTTTAGAGGGGAGAGGAGGAGGTTGTGTTCTTTAGCAAAATGTTCATTGATGAAACTTCCAGTGGCACCACTGCCCACTAATGCAAGGGTGTTGACCTTGATGTTAGAACCATACAGTTGAAGATGGATATGCATTGATTTCTGGTTTGTCCTAGTCCTATATACAGTGGCTATTATGTCAATTGGAAGAGAGGTGGTCAACTGTTCCCTCTTCCTGGCTAAAAATCCCTTCCCTTGGCCTTTGCCAATTTAGTTCTTGCTATCTCCTCTGTTTTGTCATTCTTTGTATAACAGGTTTCCAATACAGCATGTATTTGTTCTGCTGTTGTTTCTTGTTCAACCAATTGAGCAATATAATGGTCAAGTTTGGTAGCATATTCTGCTTTGTTGCCAGTAACTTGTGACAAGCTTCTTCTTTAAAGTTGTATGGGTAGAACATCTTGCTAAAATCCTTTATCATCAAGTTGAATATTTTTTCTTTGTCTCAGATGGTGTTATTCCCAAGGATGTGATACCACTTTTCTGCAAATAATTTCCCCCATCCATGTGTTAACTTGCTTAGGGTTACCAACATTTTGGGCCCATTGAATATATAGTGGAGGGGGTTAAGGGAAAAATAGGCCACCATGGCCAAACTCCAACAGATGGCATTGCCTGCTTCACCAGAGAAATTGGCAGGTAACCCAGCTTTAGACTCAGCAGGGATGGGACCCTGAGATACCAGAGGTATAGGGGCAGGGGGAGGGGGAAGGGCAGTAGGGTCATTCATATCTATATCTGAGGGAAGTGGAAGAAGGGTATTTAGAGGGGTGTTGTCTGGAGAGGCATACTGTGCTGAGCTTTGGTTGTCTGAGGTTTCTGAGGGAGACAATAGAGGGGGTGCTGCAAATCATTGTTAGGGGGGAATGGCTGAGGTATGGATAGCTCTCAGCTAGTGAGAAGTTAGTTCTTTTGTTATGCAAAGGATAAAGCACAAGTTGATATAAAGATCTCCTAGTCTTTAGGTGAAGACCTTAGGAGGAGACCCTGAAGCTAGGGAACTATGTATGATTGCACAGAACTAGCTTATTGTACTAGTACATATCGCTTGGTATTTATATGGTAATGAAATATGCACAGACAAAGCTATGCTTCTATCATAACTGTCTGTTGGGGTATTGCCCCAAGATAAAGGTGGGAAAGATGGGGACATGAGGTGTTCAACAGAGAATGCCTAGAAAGAAAAATGTGTCCATTAAATGTAATTGGTAAGCATGGTTATGAAAACTGTAACAGAACATGGGACATGGAATTGGAAAATATAGAAGAATTTGCATTCTGGAATGTACCAGCCAAGGTAATTGGCTGACTGGATGGATAAACCAATGGCATTGGACATACAGTGACCTCAAAAACCCTTTTCATGTTGGTCTCAAAAGTGTTGTGTGAAATATACCATTAAAGGGCATGGGAATTGCACTTAGCTTTGGTGGAGCTATAACTAGTACATATGCTTGGCTATAATATTGCTTTCTGAGTCATGTGATTTGGATCAATGGCCATGGAGATATGCTCAAATTAAAACAGCTATGTCATGGAAAGGGTTTTTCACCTTTTCAATTCAACTAAGTATTTGGATAATATTAGTACTTGGTATAGCCTCCTTTTGCTCTAAGCACAGCATAAACCCTTCTAGGCATGCTTTTAATCAATTTCTGACACTCCTCAACTAATATCCTATCCCATTCCACTTCAACCTCTTTCCATAATTCATGAACTCCATTATAAGGGTTTTATGCTCTGCAAGCCTTCTTTTGAGCCAAACCCAAAGATGTCTAATAGGGTTCAGGTTAGGAGATTGTGTAGGACAAACAATAGTCCTGAATTCCTGCTTATTTAGCCAATCCTTGACTCTTTTGCAAATATGCCTCAGATCATTATCTTGCCGAAAAATGGTATTAGAAGGATAAAAACCATAATACTCCAGGGTTTGCTAGAGTTCATTCTTCAATATTTGAAGGTAAAGGTCTCCATTCATCCTACTATCAATCTTGGCAGCAAAACCAACTCTCTTCCAAGTCATGCAGCCCCATATCACCAAAAAACCTTCTCTATGTTTGTAGTTTTTTCTACCAATCTATCACTGGGTTTTTTTTTTGACATCCATACCTTTCCATATGACCTTAGGCAATTGCTTTTAGTCTCATCAGACTATTCTAGTCCTCTGTGGTCCAATCCTTGCATATATGGGGAAAGTTTAAGCAAGCCTTGCAAATCTACCAAAAAGAAGGGGGTGTTTTGACTTGACCACAGTCTTCATACCAGCTTTCTTCAAGTGCAAATGAACTGTACTTGTAGAAAGGGGCTGGTCAATGATGTTGGCAAGGGCTTTGGTGACTTGAACAGCATTTTCAGCTTTTCCAGAGGTAATAAGATGTTAAGGATGTCAAATATTGGTAGTGGAAAGCTTGGAAGGACAACCTCCAATAGCTTTGGGAAGGGTAGGATACTTCTTGGAGTGAAGTTTAGATATAGCAGAAGGGCTAACACTAGTTTGCTTGGCAATGGCTTCACCAGAATGACCAGCATTAAGCATGGAAAGAACAGTGCTTTGTTAAGCAAGAGAAAGTGATCTGACCATGGTGGTGGTTGAAAATCAAGGAGTGTGAGAACTTTTTGAAACTCAGATATACTAATTATATGTATATCTTTGTTTGTATCAATATACAATTGTGATTATTGTATGATTTGACTAAGATCCTAGTAAGCAATTGAAAAGATAAAAAACCCTTTCCATGACATAGCTGTTTTAATTTGAGCATATCTCCATGGCCATTGATCTAAACCACATGACTCAGAGAGCAATATTATAGCCAAGAGTATGTACAGTGGCTCAAAAAAGTGTCCCAATGTTGGGTCATTTTGGAAACATTTGATTTTTGTGAGAGTGTGAGAAGGAATTAGGTAGCATGCTTGCAGGATCATTGATAGCCCTTACTTGTCCCTGTCC
>JBBPJT010001101.1:0-11383 GCA_038088895.1 Xerocomus potaroensis | reverse complement strand
CGCCCAGGGCTAAGGGCATTTCCCCATTAGGTCAACCCTTGCACCAGGGTTGAGGGTTTCCCATATGTAGTGCTTAGTCAGCATGGTCTGTGCGCCATGTCTGGTAGTATAAGTAGCCTAGCACTTATATGTCGTACCCTAAGCTTAATCTCACCGTTACATCGCCTAAGTGTGGGCCTGTAGCTTCTTGTGGCTTTCTCCTCACTCCGCTGTCAAGCCCTGAGGATCCCATCGCCAACATCCTCATCCCGCTGCTGTGCCTTGAGGATTCCTTCATCCATCCAGTTCCTCCGTCATCCCGGCGTGCGCCCTTGACGGCTCCTATCCTGTCACCACGTTCATCACTATCGCCATCTTCATCCTCGCGACTATCCTAGTCGACGTCGCTATAACCATGTTCTCATCTGTCGTCCTTCTCACCGCCGTCTTCTATCTTGTTGTTGTCCTTGTAGTTACCGCCATTCGAAGCTATTGGCTCACTACGTAACAAAAGATTAAGCTTTCCATTACCTGACTAGTATCAATCTAGCAGACATCATCATCATGTTTCCTCACCGTCCAACTCTTCCTCAACGAGACTCCACTTCTTCCCCTCAATGAGGGATACCGGGACCTGAGAGTCCTCTTCCTCATCCGTCACCAACTACATCGATACAAGGAACACCCGGACCCGAGAGTCCCCTTCCTTCTCCACTTCCAGAAGAAACTCCTGGACAAGAACGTCCCTCCCCTTCTAGTGTTCTTCGATCAAGAACATCTACCCCCCGATTAGCACAATTACTGGCCGACGTGCGGCAGCAAACAAGTTCCCCTCTCCCCATATTCACAACACAAACTTCGACACCTCGATCCGGGACTTCCCACTCTCCAGCAAGATCACTCTATGACCACCCATCCCCAACCTATGAATGACCTTCCCCCATCCAACAAATGCCATATCAAGCTGATCCGGTAGATCCCTCATTACCTGTACCAGGGAGCAGTACGCCAATGCTCGCCCGAACTACATTCAGATTGCCCCGAGCTGGAAGATTTTCCATGCTACGACGGGGATTGCTCCAACAGGAAGAGGAGTCTGATTCCTCCGACCAAGAATCTGCACCAGAAGAAGAACCTCCGTCCCCAATCCTCGTTGACGTTGCCTTTCCCCCTCCCACGGAACCCGCTTTTCCTTCTTCTGCTCCATGATCTGTTCTGCCTTCACCGGGAGTCATCTCCCCCATTCCACAAATAAGCATGGACGAGCAAGAAGAATTTGTCTCGACCACCTCTTCTTCCCCCCCACCACTTGTCAATTTACCATCCTCCTCGTCTTCATCAATTCCCGCTGTTATACCTGTCACCCTTCCCCAACCTGAATTTCCCATCCCAATCTCACAAGAAGAGTCCCTCGCCAGTCTTCCAAATTGCTTCTCTGGGGAAGCACGACATGCCGCCATCTGGCAAACTGCAATGGATTCCCATTTCTGTCTAAACCCATCTTTCTATACGAACGACCGCACTAAAATTTTAGTTTGTCTTAGCAAACTAACAAAGGGACTTGGTATTCCCTTCGCTCAAAAATGGTACACCAAGATGGCTGACGCCGCCGCTTTTCCCCCAACTTATTTGCAGTTCGTCCGTGAATTTGAGCAAACTTTTGACCCTTATCTCTCCTCCACCATCGCCCGCCTCAAATTACATTCCCTCACCCAGGATCTCTCTGTTAACAATGGGTTCTCTCTTTTCCTTCAAACGTTTCAGCAGCTGATGGGAGACTCCAATATCTCTGATCAAGCCGTTTTAATCGATGCATTCTCTCACGGCGTCGATCCTGCCCTCTCCTCCCTTATCCTTACCATGCCTCAACCGCCAACAACTCTTCAGGGATGGATCGCGGCCGCTTCTCATTTCCACACTCAGCATTGCCGCCTCCCTTCACTCCGCCGCTCTTCGTCTTTACCTCACTTCTCATCTTCTACTCCAATCTGCATTCATCGGATTCGCTCATATGAGGACGCTTTATCTCGCGCTCGCGTCCTTTCTCGCTTACCAGCACATCGTCCTCCGGCTCCTTCCTTCCCTGATCCTGTTCCTGCCTTCGCTTCTCCGCCTCCTCCTTCTCCGCCGGTCTCTGCTTCTGCTCCTTCGTTCCTCCCCCTTTCGTATCTTCCTCCTCCGGCTCCTCTTCTTCATCTCGCTCGCAAGCTTGACGATCATCTTCGCCACACTGTCGCTGCGCCTGTTTCCGCGCCATCCCCCTCTCTCGTTTCCCTTCCCATTTCTTCCCCTTCGCCTCCCCCTGTTCACGACGACGCAGCCATCCAAGTCCCTTCCTCCTCTCCTCCGTCCGGTCCGCCTTCTCCTTCTTCCACCATCTCCAGCCTTCATGTCGACCGGGTTGTCGCCTATTCGCCCTCGCCCTCCCTTTCCGTTTCCACTTTCACTTCGGCTCACGCCGATGCCATAGCGGAGGCCGCCTTTCCTCCCCTTGTTCTCCCAGCTATCCATCTTTCTTCTCCCTCGCCGCTATCTTCCTCCTCCCCCGCATCCCCTTCTCCATCCCACGACAACGTCCACGCGGTCCGTCTCTCTCTACCCCCTCCTTCTCTTTATGAGCGTGCTCTCACTCGCGCCCGCACTATTGGTCGCACCCTTCGTCGTGCCCGTCCTCGTCTTTTCCCCTCGACCGTTAATTGTCTTCGCTCCCTTCTTGTCGCCACCCTTCCCTCTTCCGCACCTTCCCTTCTTGATGAGCCTCTCCTTCCTCTCGGCATTCCCTCTTTGGCTGCCACCCCTTCCTGTCCCGCCTCTCCCGTCCTCTTGGTTTCTGTTCTTTCTCCTTCCCCCTTGTCGCCGCCCGTTCTTCCCTCTCCCCCTTTCCGCCCCATGTTCTCTCCTGCTTCTTGGGCGGATGATGTCGTGGACGATTCTTTCCTCACTCTTCCTCCACCCGTCTTCCCTTCTCTGCCGGCTCCCTGTCTTTCCCCTCTCTCCCGCGCCGTTCTTCTTCCCCTTCCGCCGTCCCTGCCTCTTTCCCCCCTTCCTCTCGCAGCTTCTATCCCTCTTCCTCCGTCTCCGTCGACGACCGCCCCTCCTTCTCCTTTCCCCACTGACCGCTTTGACGATTTCCTCGCCGACTGCCCTCGTTCTATCTCCCCTGCCACGCGGCATCGCGCCTTTCTCTTGTTTTCCGCGCCATCCGTTTCCCCTTCTCCCGCTTCCTCCCTGGGCTTCTCCCCCCTTCACGAGCTTTGTGTTCTTGGCCTTCCTTCTCCTTCCCCTCGCCCCCGCGTCTTTACCGTTCGCCCTGTTCCCGTTCCCCCTTCGCCTTCCTCGCCCTCTTCTCCTCTTTCTGCGCTCTCTCCCTCCCCATCGTCTCCTTCGTTGCGTTTTTCGCCTTCTTCTCCGTGGACGCTTCTTCCGCCCTCTTTCTTCTGATCTTCTCATTGGCTGGTGCCTCCGGTCTTGTCCGGGGGGTACTTTTTCCTGTCGTTACTATTGCTGCCGACCCACCGCCATCTTTTTCCTCATCGTCTGAGTCCCGGGCACGACTCTAAACTGCCCATACCTCCCATACCTTCCATTCATGAGTCCCGGGCATGACTCTAAACTGCCTACGCCATCGTAAAAGCCCTGAGTACGGCTTTAAACTGCTTACCCCTGTCCTATCGTTGGACACGTCCTGGGCATGACGTTAAAAGGTGCTCACCTAGTTGGGAGACTAGGTGTTGGTTTCGGATTTGCCGCCCTTGATGGGCACACCTCCGCCACGAGGATAAACTGCACCGTTGGCAGTGACGAACATCAAACTGCTGTCCCTTTCCCTTCTTCCAACAGGACCGGATTCCTCATAGCTGAAGACGCAATGTCCCTGATCATGAGGGCATTGCAGAGCGTTGCAACTAACGCTACGACTTCCGACTCCCCATCCCCGCCCGACCATCGAACAACCTTGGGATCCCCCGCCGCTACCAACGTAGTGCCCTTGACCATGAGGGCGTTGCAAGGCCTACCGCCGTACCGTGGTTTCCTCGGTTTCTCCTCGCTCATCCCCGCCACGGGTCTAAACTGGTTTCCTTCCCGCCGCCCTTCCCCCATTCCGTCCTCCTTGTGGCTTGATGCCACGGTATGCTTCTCTTCTGCAGCTCTCCGCTTTTCGTCTTCTTCGTCTTCTCTTCTTCCTTGTTCCATCCTGCCTTCTCTTCTTGTTGTTCCGCCTTTGTTCCGTTCCGTTTCCCACTTCCATACCCACGCTCGAACCGAGCATAAAAAGCTGGGCCTGACGCCATCGACGACTCTTCAACCTGCACCATCTTCCCCATCAATGCATTCGCTTGCAGCATTCCCTCCTAACCACCCCACTCGTCGTCGTCTTACCCCGGTCCCCGTCAATATACCTCCCTTCATCCCTCTCGCCGACTTGAACCCTTACGACTTCTTCGTTGTTACCAGGATCCGTTATCACAGTCAACTTTTCTGGATCCGCGCTTGCCCCCATTGTTTGGAACTCTGCTGGGCCCACTCCCTTTTGGCCCTGGACACTCTTTGGATGGAACATAACGGCTGGGTATGTCCTTCCGTTTCTGAGGATCCCCCTTCCTACGCCGCTCTCGATGTCTCTCGTCCTTCCTATCCTCCTGTCTCTGAGGATCGTCCTTCACTTGTTCCCTCTTCCGAATCTTCCCCCGTTGCCATCGCCACCTTAGATTATCGTCTCGCTCTCACTCACTCGTCTATCTTCAGTAACCCGACAACGCCGTTGCGGATACTACATGAAATGATGACCTGTCCTCCCCGCCGTCACTCAGTTTAGTGAATTTAATGAATCTTTAGGTTTGAAGCTGGGAAGCTTCAAGGTTAACATTGGGGTTATGTTACAGTTTTACGACAGGACAACCCTTTGTTCGCCTTAACATTGGGGTCCTTAGTCTAACGGTTCATTTCCTTTCCTTTATCCTTATCCCCCACTCCCCTTTACGGTATAACGATTAGATCTTTCCTTCGTCCTTGTGTTCCCGACCTCAGGATAACGTTTATCTCCTAGGTCGTCTGTATTACCAACCACGTACGATACATGTTACACGGAATGTAGTTGGTGTGAAGCGACTATGAGAGAGGATTGGGAATTCCTAGTCAACTTCGGATTGACCTTAGGAATAACTCGGAAACTAGGAAACTATGTGTGATTGCGTAGAACTAGCTTGCATTACTAATACACAGCGAGAAGTATTTATACTACGCTAATGACGCACGGACCAAGGACCAAAAGAAGTCGTTGGGGTAGGGTCAAGGGTAATACGTGGGAAGAATGGGGACACGAGGTCATCAACGAATGATGAGACCTAGAAAGGAAATATCGTCCAACAGGTGGGAAAAACAGACCGTAATACGAACCAAGGGGAGACGAGTGGTAACAAGAAGGAGAAAATAAGTGGCAAGGATAAAGAAAAGTACACAACCATAACAAAACCCCCGAATTATCTGAAAAGTCACCTGAATTTTCAATCACGAATGACATAATCATAGTCGTCCGGTAAGTCCTGATGAAGAATGGCTTCTTCCTTCTGCAGATATTGCGCGCGGACACGACGAGGACAGAGTTCACCCCAAACCATCGTTCGACACTCATCGCAGCCATTTGGACAGCAACGATAGAGGGGACATGGGAGGCCCCAATGTGAACCTGCACAATAAGGGCATGCGCTGGCAGGACAGTTGGCGAGAAGATGGCCCAGGGCGTAAGCGTAACAAGAGGGGCATTGGTGGCGAGGACACCAGATGCCGAGATGTGTGTCGCGTTCGCCACACCATTCGCAACGTGAATGCCAGTCTTCATCGTGGGGTGAGACGGAGGAGGAAGCGTAGAGGTTGCTCATCTCATCGACAGGGGAGGAGCGAGGAGTGGGAGTCGGACGAGGTCGGAGGTTATACACAGGGGAATTTCTGGGAGGTGTGGGGGAGGTACGGGTAGGGGGGACGGAGTGGGAGTTCGTAAAGGAGGAGGAGATGGAGTTGGTGATGAAATGTAACCTCCCGGCATCTCGGAGGGAACAAGCGGTTCGGCAGGGGTTGGCTCGTTCAGAGAGTCCGTGGGAACGACAGCAAGGGGTGGTAGAGGGTATGAGGTTACGGTGGTGATCCGTACTGGCATCTCTTGTTGCCGCAAATAAGCAAACCAGGATGATGGATGCATCGCAACCAGGAAGGGCCGTATGATAGGACCTATCACATCAAAGGGGAGAGAATTAATTACATATCCAAACCCTAAACGATATAGAAGGTCCAGGGTTTGATGTCTTGCATGTCCTAAGCAAGTGATGCTTTGTGCAGCTAGGAGAGGGGGGCGATCAGTCAGGAAGTTAGCATTGAGCACAAGCCGTAGAGTGGCGAGGGTATGGTAGAGGACGCAAGCTTCTTCGACTGCCTGGTCCATCACCTCCGATTCCATTGCGCGAGCGAATAGGAGAGCGTCTTGTAGAACGGCGGAGAAGACAAGTTGACGAGCGATATCCGGGAGAAAGTTAACGCGGATAGGGAAAACAGAAGGGATCAGATGACCGGAGGAGACAGGACGAGGGGAGGAAGAAGAGTTGCGCATTGCGGGCATTGTAAAGAGAAGAGAGGGGGCAAATTGAGGGTTGTTAGAGGGAATGATCTCGTTTATATTCCGCTAGGAGGGTCCGTGCATGGACTAAGTTCCGTTCCGGTTCCTAGGTATTTTTGGACCAGGGGTAACCCTTCCATTTGATGAGGAACTGTCTCTGCGGCTTTGTTCCTTTATGTCGTAAGATCCGTTCTACTTCCCATTCTTCATCTCCGCCGATGTCTAACGGGGGTGGGCATAAAGAAGTTTTCCCAAACTCCGCAGTCTTCCGATATGGGGACAATAGAGAGGCATGAAACACATCATGAATTTTCCATTGATGAGGTAGTCGTAATTGATACGCCACCGGGGATAAGACCTTCGTAATTTCAAATGGCCCTTCTCGTAACGGGTTCAATTTTCGCCATGGGGAGCTACGTTTCAGATTTTTGGCTTCCAACCACACCTTATCACCGACTTTCCACGGGCGGAACTTGCTCCGCAGTCGTTCTTTCATTAATTGTTGTGCCAGTTGATGGGCAAACATCGCCTTGTTTCGCGCCTTGTCCAATGTCGTAAGACGTTCCGTCAAGGAAGGGAGGAACGTCTTGCCAAGAGGCAGATATGCACGCGGTTCATACCCCAAAATCAATGAAAACAGAGAACATTTGGTGACCGAGTGGACTGAGGAGTTGTGGACGAATTGTGCCATAGGAAGTAGGTCTACCCAAGTTTCTGGATGATCTTGACAAAAGAGGCGGAGGTAGGTCTCAATCTCTTGGTTTACTCGTTCGGATTCACCATCGGTCTGAGGGTGGTACGCAGAGGAGAGGGCGACGTCGTAATGTAAGAGTCGTGTGAGTTCGTGAGCAAAGGTGGAAGCGAATTGGGGGCCGCGATCGGAGATCAATTTATCATGGAGGCTGACATGAGGGAAGATCCGAGAGAAGAAAAGGTGTGCGACTCCCGCCACATCGATGGTTTTTGCACAAGGAAGGAGAAAGACCCCCTTACTAAGCCCATGGTCGACCACGACCAAAATAGAATCGAAACTGGAGGAAGGAGGGAAGCCGGAAACAAGGTCAACAGACAGTTGTTGGAAGGGGCAAGAGGAGGAGGAAGAGAGAGGGGAAAGAGGGGGAACCGTGGGGTGCATGTTGATTTTGCTCGCCTGGCAAAGGGGACAGCCGAGAACGAAGCGACGGAAGTAGGTGGACAAGCCGGGCCACCAATAGTCCCGTTGTAGGAGAGAAATAGTGCGGAAGATGCCACCATGACCGCCAGAGGGAGCGGAGTGAACAGAGGAGACAAGGTCGTGACGGGCGGAAGGAGGAACATAAAGGCAACGTTTGTAATAGAGGCAATCGTCATTAAAGGACCAATCAGATAAGGAGGAGCGGGAGAAGAGAGGAAGACCGCGACGAAGTAGGTCACGAGTGGAAGTCACAAGAGGATCCGAGGAAGAGGTGGAGGCGATGGATTGCGCGAGCGAGAGGGATATGCGCGCGAGAAAGAGGTCAGACGGGAGGAGAGTGACATCACAGTTGTCGCCGGTAGTGTCAACAGCGGTAGAACGAGAAAGGGCGTCCGCAGGGCCCATGGCCGTCCCGGGACGAACAGAGAAGTGAAGATCAAAGTCTTGGAGGAAGAGCATCCAGCGGGCTTGCCGGCAAGAGAGACGTTGAGGTTGATGGAAGAAGGACAGATTCTTGTGATCCGTGATGACGGTGACAGGTTGACCGGTGCCGAGAAGATAATGACACCATTCAGTAAGGGCGTGGATGACGGCCAGAAGTTCACGATCGTAAATATCATAATTACGCTCCTGAGGGGAGAGCGTTTTAGATAAATAGCCACAAGGATGTAAATCTCCATTGACATCTGGTTGCATGAGGATACCTCCGGTTGCGACAAGCGAGGCGTCGGTCATAACGGTAAAGGGACGGGTGAGGTCAGGGAGAGCAAGCACAGGAGCAGAGAGGAAAATTTGCTTCAACTTGGCGAACGCCAGGTCGCAGTCGGATGACCAGTCCCAAGACTGGTTCTTTCGCGTCAGGCGATGAAGAGGAGTGGCTATTTGGGAAAAGTTGGGTATAAACCGACGGTAAAAATTACAAAAACCCAGGAAGGAGCGAACCCCTTTGACCAATTGGGGAGGAGCCCACTGTTGGATGGCCGCGAGTTTGGTGGGGTCCATAGTGACACGATTGTGGGAGATAATCATTCCCAGGTATTCTATCTCGGTGGCGTCGAAGGTACATTTTTCCAACTTTAAGTAGAGAGAATGTTGGCGAAGGCGGGAGAGCACAAGATGAGTTCGACGGTGATGAGTCGATAAGTCGGGGGAGTGGATAAGGATGTCGTCCATATAGATAATCACCCACCCTTCCACCAGGTAATCACGAAAGAGATGGTTCATCATAGCCTGGAACGTGGCAGGAGAATTGCACAGACCAAAGAACATGACTGTGGGTTCAAATAGACCAAAGGGAGTGATAAAGGCCGCTTTCCATCGATCAGCTGGTTTGATAAGAACGTTGTTATACCCCCACCGTACGTCGAATTTGGTAAACAGCGTGGATCCCTTGAGTCGATCCATAAGAGTCGTAATGAGGGGGAGGGGGTAGGCATTCTTGACGGTGTGTTCATTCAGGTAACGATAGTCCTGACACGGGCGCAGATCGCCCGTCTTCTTTTGTACGAAGAAGAATGGCGATGCTTGAGGGGATTTCGAAGGAACGATCCGTCCTGCGGCAAGATTTTCGTCGAGGAATTTTCGACAAGCTTCATGTTCTTGTGGGGTTAAATGATATACTTTCCCTACATGAGGAATAAAATGGGGTTTCAACGTAATGGCATGATCAAACGGACGAGACGGAGGGAGTTGTCCAATGGCTGGTTGCCCGAAAACATCAGTGAAAGTTGCGAATTCCTGTGGAAGAATTTGCTCTTCTCGCTTTTGTTTTTGCGCGAGTTCAGTGGCAATGGTTGTTCGTCGGAACTGCTCTATAGGACGATACCGCTTCTTCCAACGAGCAGCAATTTTGTTGTCGACGTTGGTGGCAAGATATTGCATGGCGTAATCCTCTTGATCTGGGGACGTGAGGCGGGTTTGTGTAGAAAATGGGAGGTCTACCGCTCCAGTCTGCCAATCTATAGTAGGGTTTGCGGTTCGTAACCAGGGCATCCCTAAGATAAGTTGGTCATTGCCAAGTGCCAATACTAAGAAGGTCAGAGGTTTGACCCAGGGACCGATTTTCGCTGCTATATTGACGCAGTGAGTTATTCGTTTGGTTTTATTCCTAGTCCCATCTACATTATGGGCTATTCGTGGGATAGTCAATTTCGTAAGTGGGAGACAATGTCGTTCGACAAACTGTTCGTCGATGAAGTTTCCGGTTGCCCCGCTGTCGATCAGGGCGAGAGTGTCAACTGGGGAAGATGAGCTGAATAAACGAAGGGGAAGACGCATAGAGGTTGATTCCTGAAGTTCGTTATGTACAGCAGCTACTATCTCAATGGGGAGAGAAGCGGTTGACTTCGCCTTCTCCCATTTTAAAAATCCTTTCCCTTCGCTTTTGCCAGTTCAATCCTGGCCACTTCCTCTGTTTCCATGTTGTCGTCATAGCAGGCTTCCAGAACGTTGTGAATCTGATCTGCGGTAGTCCCCTTTTCGACTAATCACGAAATGAACAAATCTAGTTTGGTTGGTTCCGACCCAGCTGTCTGTTGTTCAGTCTGGATGGCGCAGATAGGAGTTGGTCGAGGGATACGAGAAGGTCCTGGACCGTTTTCTCGCTGGGAGGAGGGGCGAGAAGTTCGGCTGTTCACACCAGTCGTCTGCACCCGGGCTTGTTTATCGGGGTGGTTGTTTGCCCGACAGCCAATCCTGTGACAAATAAAACAATGATTCTCTCGTAGATGTTTCGCATGATTGGTAGGTGATAAGAAGACAGCATCTACATCCATGGCGTTCGGGTCGCGTCGGTGTTGTCCCGTGCCAAGACTTAGTGATCCACCTGAGCGAATGGCGCGAATTCGTTGCTGTTGAGCATGGAAGCGAGAAGCGGCGGAAACCCATTCCTCTAGGGTTTCGGGGATAGCAGCCATTGATAAGATCATCTGACTGAGTTGGGGATCTAATCCCGCTGCAAAGGAGTTGATAAGAGTATATTGGTCCACTATGCCACTTCGCGCAGCGTGTAACTGAAAATCTGCAACAAAGTTTTGAAATCCTTCCACATGGTCGTGGGTATTCTGCTTCAGCGCTAGGAGTTTGCGGCGTGCTTCTTCCTTAAAATTAAACGGATAAAACGTCTTATCGAAGTCTTTCATCATCAACTCGTAGGTCTTTTCGTCGTCAGGAATGGTTTCATCATTGAGACGGTGGTACCACTTTTCAGCGAATGGGACTCCTCGTCCCTTCGTCAGTTTGCTGAGCGTAACCAAGATTTTGGGACCATCAAAGACATAGTGGGCAGGATTCAACTTGAAATACGCTGCCATAGCCTGTCCCCAATGGACGGCATCTTTCGTTTCTCCAGAGAAAGCCTCGGGTAAACCCGCTTTAGATTCAGGGGGAATAGGTCCAGGAACAAAGGCTGGCACGGGGTCAGCGGGATCATTCTGCTGCTGCTGTTGGTTCATATCTGGAGTCGCTTCAGGAGGGGGGGAGTGTGTGGGAGGGGAGAGGACGTTTTGATAGAGGTCACTGTCCTCACTTTCGGAAGTGGTGGAATGGGAAGAGGGAGGGGGAGGGAAATAGCGAGGTGGAATGGTTGGAGCGTAGATAGCTCTCAACTAGTGAGAAGCTAGTTC
>JBBPJT010001100.1:0-11386 GCA_038088895.1 Xerocomus potaroensis | reverse complement strand
CTTGACGCCACATCATCTGTCCATCACGTTCATCTCTATCGCCGCCTTCGTCCTCGCAACTATCCTAGTGGACGTTGCCCTTGCTGTCTTGTCTTCAGCAGTCCTTCTCACTGGCGTCTTGTATCTTATTGTCGCCCTCGTAGTCGCTGCCATTCGAAGCTACTGGCTCACTACGTAACAGATATCGGATGACAATCCAATATCAAAAGGGGTATTGGCCATTGGATCACGATCTGATGACGAGTGGGAACATAATGGGTATCAGATAATCGTATCCAATACTGGGGGAGTCTATCATAACGGTCTGACACTAGTATAGGTGACTAGTCAGATGGAGAGATCTATGGTGGGGGCGAAGGAAGAGACACCTCCCAGGACTACCCATCAACGATAATCATTCAGAAGATGTTCTTCTCACATGTTTCCTTCACATCTCCCCTGATTCCTGGATTGCCCAGCAATGGAAAAAACAATATTGTTCCCCACAATACATCACCAAAACCACACTATCTACTTCTCTTGCCCAAAAAAATATAACCAACCAGGCAACTCTTCCCTCTTTCATGGAAGATTTCCTTGACATCTTTAGTGAACCCAAACTAGGCACTCTTCCCCTGTCGCATGATTTTGATCATGCCATCGAGTTAACTCCAGGATTCATCCCAAAAATAGGCAAAATTTATCATCTCAACCCTGCTGAGCAAAGTGCATGTTGGGCTTTCCTTGATGAAAATCTCACCACTGGACACATTGTGCCTTCTACTTCGCCTCAGGCATCTCCTTTCTTCTTTGTACCTAAAAAGACTGGGGATCTTCATCCATGCCAGGACTACTGCTATCTCAATGAACATACAGTAAAAAATGCATATCCCCTACCTCTTATCTCTGATCTCTTCGATAGGTTGAAAGAATCATCTATTTTTACGAAAATAGATATCTGATGGAGGTATAACAATGTTCTCATCTGACCTGAGGACCGATGGAAAGTGGCCTTCATCACCTCTTTTGTGTCATATCCATGCACCTCTGGTCATGTCCGCGCACTCCGGTTGTATCTGACACAACTCCGTTAGTACATCACGTAGTTAGTCGTTCTTGTTACGTAGTGAGCCAATAGCTTCGAATGGCGGTGACTACGAGGACGACAAGAAGATAGACGACTGTGGTGAAGACGACGAGCGAAGTGAAGACGGAGAGCACGACGTCCACAAGGATGGTCATGAGAACGAAGACAGCAATGGAGATAAGCGTGATGACGAATAGAGAAGCCGTCAAGGGCTTGTGCCGGAATGACGGAGAGACGAATGACTGAAGAGATCCTCAGGGCTCAGCGGCGGGGTGAGGATGAGGAATGATGGAGGAATCCCCAGGGCACTACAGTGGGGTGGGGATGTTGATTAACAGAGAGATCCTCAGGGCACTACGGCGTAGTGAGGGTGGAACCACAAGAAGCTACAAGCCCACACTTAGGCATTGTAACGATGTTAAGATTAAGCTTAGGGCTACGACATGAAGTGCTAGGCTACTTATACTACCAGTAATGGTGCACAGACCATGCTGACTAAGCACTATGTACGGAAAGCCCTCAACCCTGGCGCAAGGGTTGGCCTACTAAGGGAATGCCCAAGACCCTGGGCTTCTACACGAGGTAAGCTATAAACAGGAACGGCCATGAGGCAGAAGCAAAGAAGCCTCATGGCAAACATGTGTACAGCACGTGACGGGTAATACAAGCGACCTAGGAGGCAAGCATTATCCTATGGTCAGAAACACAAAGGCAAGAGAGAGGAATCTAATCGTATACCGTTGGGAGGGGTAGGGGTGAGGACAAGGATAAGGAAAAAGGTTATCGTCTAGACTTGTTGTAATGTGGTGGAAATGTAGTAAAACTGTAACATAAGCTCCGATTTAGCTGGAAGGTTCACCCGAACCTTCAACTTCCTCTTCTCTATACTCCGGGGTATAACGAGGTGAGCCCAGAGGTGAACACGAAAGAGAACGAGTGAAGATGGCATGTATCGCGCGAGAGAACGAGGAGACGAGTGAAGGACGGGGCGATGGGGGATGGAAGGGAAGGAGTTCCGGTGTATCGGCTTGCGTGGAGAGGAAAGTACGATCCTCGTGCAGGGTAGGGTATGGGGCGATAAACGGGAGGTCCGGATGACCAACACAAGACCAGCGATGGTGGTCCATCCAAACGGCGTCTAGAGCTGAAAGGGAGAATGCCCAGAAGAACTGAAAACATGATGGGCAGCTATGGATCCACAAAAGCAGGCCATGATGACGGACCCGCGTGGTGACGAAGAAGTCATAGGGATGAAGACGATAGAGAGGGACAGAGGATGGTATATCGATGGGGCGGGGCAGAAGGCGACGATGGGTGGGGTGTTCGACAGGAAGGATGTATGGGGAAGTCATGATGTAGACGGCGGATGAGGAGAGTCATCGATGGTGTTCAGCCCAGCTTTTTATGCTCAGTTGGAGCGGAGGTATTGGAGAAGGAAACAGGACAGAACAAACAAGAAGAGAAGATGATGGGACGGAACAAGAAGGGGGAAATGGAAGGAAGACGGAAAAGTGGAGAGCTGCAGAAGAGAAGCATAATGGGGGCATCAAGCCACAAAGAAGAAACGAAACAGGGGGGCGGCGGCGGGAAGGAAGCCAGTTTAGACCCGTGGCGGGGAGGAGCATGGAGATCTGAGGAGACCGGTGGTATGGCGGTAGGCCTTGCTACGCCCTCATGGTCAAGGGCACTACATTGGTAGCAGCGGGGGATCCAGGGAGTTTCAACGGTCGGGGCGGGAATAGGGAGTCGGAAGTCGTAGCGTTAGTTGCAATGCTCTGCAATGCCCTCACGATCAGGATCGTTGCGTCTTCGACTACGAGGGATCCGGTCCTGTTGGAATAAGGGGAAAGAAGCAGTTTGACGTTTGTCACTGCCAACAGTTCAGTTTATCCTCATGTTGGAGGTTTGCCCGTCAAGGGCGGTGAGAACGAAACCAACACCTAGTCTCCCAACTAGGTGAGCGCCTTTTAACGTCATGCCCAGGACGTGCCCTGGAAGTCTGCAGACAACCAGGAAGACTAGGCAGTTTAAAGTTGTACCTGGGACTTGTCCAACGCTTAGGACAACGTGGGCAGTTTAAAGCCATGCCTAGGGCTTGCACGATACGGACAAGCAGTTTAAAGCCATGCTGAGGGCTTATGCGATGAGGAATGAGACGGCGGAGGCGAAGGGACCGTAAAGACAGGGAAAGTACCCCTGGGACAAGAATGGAGGCACCAGCTGACAAGAAAATCAGGAAAAGGGGAACGGCAGGAGAGTCGTCGGAAGGAGGGGGGGAGAAAGCGACAGAGACGACAACAGAGAGGCGGACCGCCAGGAAGGGGAAGAGGTCGAAGGGGAAACAGGGACTGGGCGAATGACGAAGAGGGGAGGAGGGACGGGCGAAGGAGAAGAAGGGGGCGACAGGCCGAGAACCCGGAGAGCAGAAAGAGGGGAGAAACCGGGGGAAGAGGCGGGAGAGGGTGACTCAGTGGGGGCAGAGAACAGGAGAAATGCCCGATGACGTATAGCAGGAGAGATGGGACGGGGGTAGTCAGCAAGAAAGCCGTCGAACCGATCGGCGGGAAAGGGAGAAGAGGGGGGAGCAGGAAGAGGAGACGACGAAAGGGAAGGCGGAAGTGGGACGGAGGTAGCAAAGGTAACGGGAGAAAGGGGAGGAGAGGGCGGGAGAGGAAGAGAGATGGCGGAAGAGAAAGGCGAAAGAGAGGAAACAATGGGAGGAAAAACAGGTGGGGGAAGCGCAAGGAAAGAGTCGTCCACCGTGTCATCAGCCCAGGAAGAAGGAGGGAGAACAGGGCAGAAGACGGGAGAGGGAAGAGAAGGAGGCGACGGGGAAGAGGACAGAGGAGAAGGACAAACAAGAGAGACGACCGGGGAGGAAAGGGGGAGGGCTGCGGCGACAAGAGGAGGAGTGGGAAGAGGCAGAAGGGGCGCATCCAGGAGGGAAGGCGGCGAAGAGGGAAGGGTATCGATCAGAAGAGATCGAAGGTGAGCGACGGCGGAAGAGGCGAGACGAGGACGGGTGAGGCAAAAGATCTGACCAATGTGGCATGCATGGTCAAGAGCGTGAGCGAAGTGAGACGAGGGGGAAGGAGAAGGAGCAGGAGAAAGGGGAACAGCGCGGATCGCTTCCCGAGGAGCAATGGGGGCAGCATCGAACAGAGGAACAGGTTCTGAAGAAAGAGGAAGAGAAGAAAGATACGCCGCCCGAAGATCGGTAGTGGAGGCGACGGAAGCGGCGGGAGAACCAGGCGGAGAGATGGACGAAGGAGGGGAAGACTGGATGCCTGCGTCCATATAAGTAGCGGGGGCAATGGAGGCAGGGGTGTACGAGAGGTCGACGGTGGAAGCGGAAGGGGCAGAGTTGGGGAGAGAAAAGGGTTCCTCAACAAAAAATCGTGCCCAATTACAGGTGTTCCGATAATGAAGGTCGGCGAGAAGGCGTCGAGATGTGGGAGGAGGAGGAACAGACGGAAGGGAAGAAATCTCAGAACGACGAACAATTAAAGGAAGAGGAGGGGAAGTGAAGGCGGGGATTGGGTTGGACAGGGGGATCGAAGGGGGAGAGGCGTTAGAGCGAAGTGCCCCCAAGCGAGAAAGGGAATGAGCACGAGAGAGTGCTTCGTGATAGGAACAAATCCTTCAAACACGAATCAGAGATGGACGAAGGTGGGGAAATGATGAGGGTTGCCGAAGAGAAGGAAGGCAGTGTTGTTGGGCGTAAAAGCGGGACGCAGCGGTAATCCAGTCGTCCAGGGTCTCCGGGATGGCTGCCATCGACAAGATCATCTGGCTGAGCTGGGGATCTAGCCCAGCTGCGAAGGAATCGATTAACGTAAACTGGTCCACTATGCCACTGCGCACGGCATGTAACTGGAAGTCTGCAACAAAATTCTGAAAACCTTCCGCATGGTTGTGGGTATTGTTACAATTTCACGTTTTTCTTTCTTTACCTTTGCGACTCATTGCCTTCACTGCTTATGTATGCTTTCTCTGCTTACGTTATCTTGCCTTCTTGGACGCTATTCCTTTCTAGGCTTAGTCTTTGTTGACTGCCTCGTGTCCCCATCTTTCCCACGACAGACCCTTGGCCCCACCCCAACGTTCTTAGTTTAGCCTTGCATAGCTTGGTCCGTTCGCCATAGGGACTTACATAAATACTCGCGACATGTACTTGTAGAAAGTAAGCTAGATCTATGCAATCAACGTAGTTCCCTAGTCTCCAGGTCCACTCCTAAGGTCTTCACAACGACTAGGAGTTCTTTAGTCCAGTATCTTCACCGGGAATTACGAAACGCGTAACAAAAGATCTAGCTTCTCACTAGTTGAGAGCTATTCACGCTCCAACCATTCCACCAAGATATTTTCCTCCTCCCGACTCGTCCAACTCTACCGTCTCCGCTGAAGAAGACGAAGAACTCTATCAGGAAATCCGAACCCCTTCCCCACCCGTACATCTCTTTCCCCCAGAAAATATGAATGACCCAAACGTAAACGCTCCCCTCGACGTCGTCGCACCTCCCCCTGTCCTTCCCTTACCTGCTGAATCGAAAGTGGGTCTCCTGGAAGCTTTTTCTGGTGAAACGAAAGACGCCATCCACTGGGGCCAAGCTATGGCCGCCTATTTTAAACTGAATCCCTGTCACTATGAGTACGCCGGTCCCAAAATCTTAGTTACCTTAAGCAAGTTGATGAAAGGAAGAGGAATTCCCTTTGCGGAAAAGTGGTATCACCTCCTGAACAACGAGACTATCCCCGATGATGAAAAGACGTATGAACATATGATGGAGGACTTCAACAAGATGTTTTACCCATACAATTTCAAAGAGGAAGCGCGAAGAAAATTACTCGCCACCAGACAAAATCTAAAGGATAAAGATGAAGGTTTCCAGAACTATCTCGCAGATTTCCAACTACACGCAGCGTGAAGCGGAGTAGCCGACCAAAATACGCTTATCGATGCTTTTGCTGCCGGGTTAGACCCTCAACTAAGCCAAATGATACTATCGATGGGGACACTCCCCGATACCTTGGATGCTTGGGTCACCGCGGCTGCCAAATTTCATGCACAACAGCAATGCATCCGTGCAATTCGCACAGGAGGATCATTTCAGTTAGGACTTGGGCGAAACCAAGACCCAAACGCTATGGAAGTTGATTCGGTTACGATGACACCCGCAAATCGAGCTAAGCATCTACGGGAGAATCGGTGCTTCACTTGTCACCGCATAGGATGTTGTGCCAGTAATCATTGTGGGCAGAGCCAGAATGCCCCTCGTCCCAATAATCCCTTCCGTTCTCGCAACCCCTTCGCCTCCCAAACGACAGGTGCATCTAGCACAAATATGTCCAATCCCCAAAGAATTCCTCGCCCCAATCCTATCAGGGCAATTAACGTTGAAGCGGAACCCTCTCCTCTCAACCAATATATCAATCAGCTCGTCGAAGGAGGGACTACCGTCGAACAAATTCATAACGTCTTGACAGCCTGTTATGACGGAAACACGGAAGCTGAAGAAAAAGCTCATGTTGAATTAGCGGTTCAACGAGGGAAGGATTTTTAAAAAGGGAGCAAATGAAGTCGACCACTTGTCTCCCTATTGACGTTGTAGCTTCTGTACGTCAGACCGGGACCAATGAACAATCTATACGTCTCCCTCTTCGATTATACGGAGCAACAACGAAAGTTGACACCTTCGCCCTTGTAGATAGCGGGGCTACCGGCAGTTTCATGGATGAAACATTTGCATGATGACATGGTTTCCCTCTCACTAGAATTTCCACCCCTCATATTGCAAGAAACGTAGATGGAACAATCAACAAAAGCAGTATCGTACAATATCAAACTTCGCTCGCCATGAAAATAGGCACACAAGTTTATCCCTGGACCTTTTTGATCCTTGCTCTCGGAAAGGAGCATCTCATCCTCGGACTGCCCTGGCTACAAAAGTCTAACCCAGACATCAACTGGGCAACAGGCAGCGTAACCCTCCCCGATGAGAAGGCACGATACTTGTCCACAAATGTCGACTTCATTCTTGGCAAGCAATGGAAAAAACGTTTTGGTCCCGACCAGACGCTTGTTAGAAAAGTCACTCTCACTACAACTTTAGCCCAACAACAAGATGAGAAAACCACCACCGAATTACCCTTTCAGTTCAAACAATATGCAGAGGTATTCGCAGAACCAAAACTCAGACAGCTCCCTCCTTCTCGGTCTTTTGATCACGCCATCACCCTAACGCCCTCTTTTATCCCTTGAATTGCGAAAACGTATCCCCTGAACCCTGCCGAACGAGTTGCATGTCGAACATTTTTGGATGAGAACTTACAGACTGGAAAAATTGTCCCTTCTATTTTGCCGCAGGCTTCCCCCTTTTTCTTTGTACAAAAGAAAACAGGTGATTTACGGCCCTGTCAAGACTATCGCTACCTCAACGAACACACCGTCAAGAACGCCTACCCACTTCCCCGAATCTCATCTCTCATTGATCAGTTGAAGGAGTCAACTATCTTCACTAAATTTGACGTCCGATGGGGGTACAATAACGTCCTTATTCGACCCGAAGATCGCTGGAAAGCAGCATTCATTACCCCTTTTGGACTTTTCGAACCAACCGTGATGTTCTTTGGTCTCTGCAATTCTCCTGCAACGTTCCAGGCGATGATGAACCATCTCTTCCATGACTACCTAGCGGAGGGCTGGGTGATTATTTATATGGACGATATTCTCATCCATTCCTCCGACTTGGACACACATCATCGTCGTACTCACTTAATCCTCGAACGTTTGCGGCTTCATCAACTCTATCTTAAACTGTCAAAGTGTACCTTTGACACATCCAAGATTGAATACCTCGGTATGATTATCGCGCACCATCAAGTGAAGATGGACCCTGTGAAGCTATGTGCCATCAAACGATGGGAACCTCCTCGATCCATAAAGGGAGTCCGATCCTTTCTTGGATTTTGTAACTTTTATCGGAAGTTTATCCCGAACTTTTCCCTCCTCGCAGCCCCGCTCCACCAACTTACAAAGAAGAACCAACCCTGGGAATGGACCTCTGCATGCGCCACAGCTTTCTCCATGATGAAGAAAATCTTCTCCTCCTCCCCCATGTTACTCCTTCCAGATTTGCAAAAAGCGTTCGTCATCATGACTGACGCTTCTCTCACAGCTACTGGGGGAGTCCTCATGCAACGAGATGATAATGGGGATTTACATCCGTGTGGCTATCTCTCCCGTACACTTACTCCACAAGAACGGAACTACGACATCTATGATCGTGAACTCCTGGCCATCATCCACGCACTCACCGAATGGTGTCATTACCTCCAAGGAACAGGTCGTACGGTAGAAATATATACCGACCACAAAAATCTCTCGTACTTTCGTCAACCTCACCATCTCTCCCACCGACAAGCTCGTTGGATGCTTTTCCTCCAAGACTTTGATCTCAAATTCGTGGTTCGACCTGGCATGTCAATGGGTCCCGCCGACGCCCTATCCCGAATGTATGACATCGATACCACTGGTGATAACGCCGATGTGGTCCTCCTCTCTCCCGACCTCTTTCTGGCTCGCATCAACGCCTCCCTTCTTTCCACCATTCATGAGTCGTCTCGTACCGACCCGCTCGTCCTCTCGGCTCGCTCCTCCCTCCAACAAGGAGTCCCCCTCTTCTCTCGTTCCTCCCTCCGCGATTGGTCATATTCACTTATGGACGGCTGCCTCTATTATCACTCCCGCCTCTATATTCCCCCCTCCGCTCACTCCTCCCTCATCCAATCCATTCACACATCCCCCACCGGTGGGCATGGTGGGATTTATCGCACGCTTTCCCTGTTGCAGCGCGATTACTGGTGGCCTGGTATGGCCTCTTTCGTCCGTCACTTTGTCTTGGGCTGTCCCCTTTGTCAATCCAGCAAAGTGAACACCCACCCTACTGTTCCCCCTCTCTCTCCTCTCACCTCCTCTTCTACTTGTCCCTTTCAACAAATCTCCGTTGATCTCGTCTCGGGTTTTCCCCTTGTCAATTCTTACGACGCCGTCCTGGTCGTGGTCGACCATGGCCTTAGTAAGGGGGTGTTTTTCCTCCCCTGTTCAAAATCGGACGATGCGGCCCAGATCGCTCATCTCTTTTTCACATACGTTTTCCCACATGTTGGTCTCCACGACCGCATGATTTCTAATCGAGGGCCTCATTTTGCCTCTGTCTTTGCCCGTGAACTGGCTCGTCTTCTACATTACGACATTGCGCTATCATCCGCCTACCATCCCCAAACGGACAGCAAAACGGAACGAGTAAACCAAGAACTGGAAACATATCTTCGCCTTTTTTGCCAAGATAACCCAACAACTTGGGTCTCCCTCCTTCCCATGGCACAATTCGTACACAACTCGTCCGTCCACTCCGTAACTAAAGTCACACCCTTCTCCTTGATTTTAGGATATGAACCCCGTGCCTATCCTCCACTAGGAAAAACTTTTCTCCCCTCCTTAACTGAACGATTGACCCTGTTGGATAAAGCCCGAGAGGAAGCCTTACACGCCCATCAGCTGGCGCAACAATATATGCGGGAACGGGTGCGAAGTAAGTTTCGTCCCTGGCGAGTTGGCGATAAGGTGTGGTTAGAGGCCAAAAATCTCCGCCGAAGTTCTCCATGGCGGAAACTAAACCCTTTACGAGAAGGACCATTTGAAATTGCAAAAGTCGTCTCCCCTGTGGCATATCAATTACGACTTCCCTCGTCCTGGAAAGTTCACAACATGTTCCACGCCTCCCTTCTAACTCCGTACTGTGAAACAGCCGAACATGGAAAATCGATTCTCCGACCCCCATCAACGGACATTGAAGGGGAAGAAGAATGGGAGATAGAGCGCATCTTACGGCATAGGGGAACCACAAAAAATCGATCATTCCTCATCAAATGGAAGGGGTATTCTTGGGCCGAAAATACCTGGGAACTGGAACGGAACTTGCGCGGCGCACGGACCACCCTCCTCGCTTATAAACAAGAACATGCGCTCCAATGAACTACAGTCCTCCAAACGATGCCTCCCATTCGCAACATTTCTCCTCGCCCCACCACCTCTGCTCATCTCATCCCCGCCGTCTTCCCAATACGTCTTAATTTTCTACCCGACATAGCCCACTCGCTCGTGTTCTCCACCGTTCTCCAAGATGCCGCCCTATTTGCGAGAGCCATGGAATCCCGTTTAGTGGATCATGCTCTCGAAGACACTTGTCGACTATATCATACCCTCGCTACGCTGAGACTTGTCTTCTCCACCACCACTCCAACTGATCACCCCCCTCTTCTCGCAGCACAAGGAACGACCTGCCTCTCGCGAGCTCGTGGTGAGGTTCTGGATTTAATCTATCGATTGGGGTTTGGCTACGTCCTCAACGACCTACCCTTCGATACGATCGGCCCCGTTATACGTCCTTTCTTATGCGCCATGCACCCTACGGCATGGTACGCTTATTTGCAGGCACAAGAGAGACCTGTACGCATCTCGGCAGTGACTACTTTTCCCCCAGAACCTTTAGCCCTGGCAGACTCCCCTCCTCCTCTCGTCCCTGTCGAGGGCGAAAGCCCCACTTCATCTTCTCTGACCACCACTACTCCTATGCCAGGGGCATATCATTCACCAACCGCCTCTCCTTCTGTGCCACCGAACGACTCGCCTCTCCCCGTACCACCACCGTCATCTCTTCCCATTATCCCACGAGATAGGGAAACTCCGTCTCCCCCTCAGAAATCTAACAAGTTACGAGTAAAGAAAGGGAAAAAGAAGCAAGTAATACAAACGCCTTACGGGTTACCCTCGTCCCCCGCATACAACCTTCGTTCCGCCAAGAAAAGTCCCTCTATCTCTCATTCCGGACCTAGTCTCCTGCCTCGTCCTTCAACCTCAGCCTCCCCTTCTGCTTCTACCCCTCTCACCGTCGACCCTTTCTCCATATGCGAATGGTGTGGAGAAAAGGATACTCATCTCGGCATCTGGTGTCCTCGCCATCAATGCCCCTCCTGTAACGCTTATGCGCCCGGACATCTCCTCGCTAATTGTCCCTCTAGCACCTGCCCCTATTGCGCAGCATCACATTGGGGACTCCCTTGTCCTCTCTACCATTGTTCTCCAAACGGTTGTGACGAGTGTCGCTCTCTTGTATGGTGTTACGTGGAATGTAGCTTTGAGATGAAGCAAGAAGAGATGAAAGGAATTCCTAGTCAACTTCGGATTGACCTTAGGAATGACGCGGAAACTAGGAAGCTACGTGTTATTGCGTAGAACTAGCTTACTCTACAAGTACA
>JBBPJT010001099.1:0-11386 GCA_038088895.1 Xerocomus potaroensis | reverse complement strand
CATTGCACCCTACGATCGAGGAGACAGAGACCAATTCCAAGCGGAAACCATATTATAGCTGCCAAGATACCTGAAACAGGACGGTTAGTAGGGTGCTGCCCTACAACGAAGAATATTTACCAAGAATGCCAAACCTGGATCGTGGTACATGGCCCCCTTGTTGCAGGCACAGCATCTCAGGATGGTCTGGGGGTAAGAGCGACGCTATATGTTCCCCAGTAGCGGGATTCTGATAATGATATACTCTAGGCTGTGGCATGACAGGAACTGGGGCGACGTGGAGTGCTATGACGGGCGGGGATGGAGGTCTCTGTTGAGCTGGGGGCTTGGGTTGTTGCTTGTCAGAGGGGCCGGATGACTGGACATCTTGTCGCCTATCAGTACATAATCATGGAGGGCGTCGATGATCAATGACCACTGACTGTTGTTTGACCCTTGTCCAGCAATATATTCGTAAGCTGGGGGATTGTCGGTGTGGTTCACCTAAAAAACGCCGTCAGCGTTGCAGAAGACAAATGTCGTGAACACCAGACCATGTTTGAGGTAGAGTCAATGATCATCTGAGGTAAAACCCTGGCACTTCGAGTTCAAATGGGTTTGGAGAAGAACTGCGGCGAAGTAGCAGCGAAGTGCAGGTCACGTGTTTAGCTGTACGGTATGTTTGTGCATGTTTGTTCTTTATACCTTTTTGGGCCAAGTCATGGATTCTACTTTCATTTCATTTTTTTTTTTTGCTCTAAAATCCACTTGTGACATGGACGGAATCACTTCTTCTTCAAACGACTTATCGCCCGATTCAATGACATCCAAGGACTAGTTCGCTCATACCCGCATTTCCTTCCGTCTGATTCTGATGTATGATTATTTTCTTTTCTAGCTATGCCGATTCATACGCACATTTTGGTGCGAGGTTACCTGTACATATTTTTTCAATGCGTCTTATGCATTGTCTCATATCAAACAGGAATTCACGAAGAGATGCTGAAGGACACTGTCCGGACTGGGTCATATCGTGCAGCGATTGTGGATAATGGTCATTTGTTCAAGGGAAAGACCGTTCTCGA
Organism: Xerocomus potaroensis; assembly: GCA_038088895.1. Lineage (NCBI taxonomy): Eukaryota > Fungi > Basidiomycota > Agaricomycetes > Boletales > Boletaceae > Xerocomus > Xerocomus potaroensis. The sequence goes on along the minus strand of JBBPJT010001099.1, from coordinate 10,322 downwards.
TGTCGGCTGTGGGACGGGTATTCTCAGTATGTTTGCTGCCAAGGCTGGAGCTGCTCATGTCGTTGGTGTAAATGGCTTTTTCGAATCATTGACGCGATCACCTGATCAACATTTTCATAGATCGACATGTCAAACATCATCGATCAAGCACAAAAAATCATTGAGATCAATGGTTTCAAGGACAGTGCGTATCCTTTCGCATTGCTACTTGACTAGTACCACTGAAGCCGATGTTTTTGATTAGCCATCACCCTCGTCAAGGGCAAACTCGAAGAGGTTGAGCTACCGATAAAGCAATACGATATCATCATCTCCGAATGGATGGGTTATTTCCTGCTGTACGAGTCTATGCTCGACACCGTCCTGTTAGCTCGGGACAAATACCTCAAACCTGGTGGATCTATGTTCCCCGATAATGCAAAACTTTATTTAGCTGCAATCGAGGATCAGGACTACAAGGAAGAGAAAATCAACTGTAAGATGCCGTATCGTTGCTATTCGTTCTACCTCGTTCAATCGTTCTCGCTAGTTTGGGACAATGTCTATGGGTTTGACTATTCTTGCATCAAGGACATCGCACTGCGTGAGCCACTAGTTGATACTGTCGAACTCAAATCCGTGGTCACCGATCCACACATGTTAAAGGTTGGGGATCTTTTGTGGATATCGAAGATGCTGATGATTTGTAGCATATTAACTTGCTCACTGCCAAAAAAGAAGACCTTACGTTTGCTGCGCCATTCACGCTCACCGCGACTCGGAATGACTGTATATCGTTTCCTTGTTTCTTTCCTCCAGTTTAACCGCCTACCTGCAGACATTCATGCGTTCCTCGCTTGGTTCGATATAACGTTCAACTGTACACATAAAAAGATTCAATTCTCGACAGGACCTCACGCACAATACACGCATTGGAAGTGAGTATCTTGTTCTCGTCTGGTGTTCGCCGCTCTCCCCCTGGACATGGCACTAATGAGCTGCTTCAAGACAAACAGTATTCTACACGCCCTCTACGATCACGATTTCTGAGGGCGAAAGAATACGCGGCATGGTCTCGTGTGCGCCTAACGCACGAAACAATCGGGACCTGGACATCACCATAGAATATACCGCAGGCGGAGAGACTACAAAAGTAGACTATAAAATGTGCGTGCCTCTTTCCGATGCTTACTTTGTTGGCCCTTGCCTCGCCGAATGAATAAATACTGATCGGCTGTCAGGTCGTAATTGCCTTTGTTGCATCAATCACTACGTATACTGTATACCGTTTGCATCTTGCCGGCCTTTTCGCACGTCTTTGTTCGCACGTCCGGTTTACTGGACGAACAGGTATTAGATTGTGTATTGATATGGATTGACACCGACTCTGGATGTGCGAACACACGTCACACCACTGTAGTTGCTCTGGAGTCGGTCTTTCCTTTTCATTCACACTGGGTGTTTCTGGGGAGCAAAATGGATTGTATATCGCATACACAACACTCATTTTAACGTTTCAACCTCCTTATAGCTTGAACGTGCTTGTCACCCACTCATCAAGCGCGTTATTCACCCCGTCTGGCTTCTCCAATTGCGGCCAATGGCCCGTGTCGAATTCTGCAATTGTCAAACCGCTTGTGGCATACTTCTTGATCTCTGCAATGGCAAACTCCCGGACGGAAACGTAATCGTAGTTCGCTACACCCATAAAAGCCGGCTTTTTGATATTTTTATCTTCTTCCGATAACGCTTTGTCACAAATAGGTTAACATGCGGCATCGGAGACAAAACAAACTGTTAGCGCACTCGCTAGAGGGATATCTTTGATATCCAGCCGTAGTTTGCTCCTGTACCAGTTGAGAGGGCTATTCAACCCTCCTTGGAGAAGCGATGTCCTGATGCATTCATAGTGCTTGATCAAGGAGCCTCAGCAATTTTCCCAGGCATGATTGCTGGAAACGTACCTCGGGCGTCAAGTAAGGTGCTCTTGCAAGCCTCTTTTTCTGCTCGATCAAAGCCTCGAACTCACCGGGTGGGTTCATATACGTCTTCCAGATTTCAGGATCGGCAGCATAGACTACATCGAGAAAAGAATCAATCTTTTGTTTTCATTTTTATTTTTACGGGCAACCAGTGAGCTAGAGTGAGAAAGGGCAAAGATACAGGCTTTGCTGGAAAGACTTACGTTGGCCTCGATCAAACTTGCAGCGTCCTCCCGCAGGAGGAGCGTCCAGTAACCTATCAACGGGCGCCCATACATTTGCCTCTGAAACTCGAGTATGCGGTCGAGCGGGGGGAATGAGAAAGAAGGACGATAGGAAACAGCAAGGAACGCGAAGCCAAGAAACCTGTCCGAGTGGAGTGCAGACAACGAGCTTGTGATAGCTGAACCCCTGTTTCGAGTTTGTCTCAACGTCAGCGTGAGCGCGGAGAAACCAGGCAAGAGAGATACCAATCATGTCCAATCGCGATCACGTTCTTGGTGTCCTCCTGGTCGAGGATGTCTATCAAGTCCTGTGCGATTGCGGAGTGCAGAAAATCACCAGGGTCAGTGGACTTCGGTTCTGTGCGGCCATATCCGAGAAGATTAGGAACGACGAGTCCGTATCCCTTTGGCTGAAAATATTCGACCTGTTTGCACCAGTCATAGGATGTTGACGGGAATCCATGGATGAATAGAAGGGTGGGTTTCCCCGGGAGGGGTTTGGAGAAGAGGTAGTGATACACAAAGTTTCTGTTGGTCTTTTTGAATCTTGATTCAACCTTGTCCATGACCGATATAAGGATCAGTACAGGATAATACGGCTGGGGCTACATCTTATATAGCCCACCAAGTGTCCGATCGAGTCGGGTCAGGGATGATCAAGTTTCGACGGTTAAAGAGGGTATCACACCAAAGGGTAGTCATATCATATTATTCAGGGTGTCCGACACCGCTACAAAGGGCCAGAAGTCAGGGTCTCTATTGGGTCGTCCACTAACCCGCCTTATTACCGGTGTACTTCAAACCGTACAAAGAATGAAATGACAGTAAGAAGAAATCAGTGGTGTTGCATAGCGAGTTCGTGGATTGCGCTTGGAGACAGCCGGGGGACAATTCGGCACGGGAAAGGCTTGGGGCGTCTGTTCAAATGCTCGTCGTTGGATAATGGGTTCACCCTTTGCAATGAACAAACAATGCTCACGAAGTCGTCCCACGTGTAAACTGAGGTGAAAAATCGATCTCGTTTCCATCTTCATCTCTTGCTTTTAGAAAATCAAAGGTCGCAAGCATCGAGGCGACGGCGGTCCACATCGATGCATCAGCAACGTATCGTCCGGGACAGACCCTGAAAAAATTATCAATTTGGAGTAGTTGCAATACACGTTAGCCTACCTTCGTCCAGAGCCGAAGGCGAATGAGAAGTCATCCTTACTGAGTACACCATTCTGATCAAAAAATCGTTCCGGATCGAATTCAAATGGTCTGGGATAAATTTCTTCATCGTGAGCAAGACCCCTCGAAGGATGGTGAGAGGTATTGACTTTGCGCACGCAATTTTGGACCTACCACACATTGACCAAGACTGTGGCCCCTGATCAAAATAATTAACATCTAACGAGGTTGGAATATATTCGAGGACAAACCTTTCGGGATGTAAAAACCCTCATACACATCCTCAGTTGTAGTTGCATGGGGCAGTCCTTTGCGAGTGCACGAACGTATGAGTATAAGCGGAACGGGAATGTCATAACTCACCCAACGGAACAGCAGGATGCCACCTCAAAGTTTCTCTCAGAAGAGCCTCAATGTAAGGTAGAGAGGCTCTGTCGCTGAAATCTGGCAGCCGGTCAGAGCCTACTACATCGTTAATCTCCTTCTGTGCTTTCCTCTGCACCTCAGGGTATAGAACCATGGCGAGAACGAATATGTCCAAGCTAGCCGATGTCTAATTCATGCGTTAGCTCTCCTAGATGTATCATTTACAAGATCGCACAGTTTCCGATCCGGCTGTATTGAAACATAAGTCAACGTGACATAAGATACCTTTCTGGAGTACTCGCCACCATACGCAACGGAAGAAGTATTCCGGATGGCAAGCGTCACTTCTTGCAGGTTTCCATTTTTCTCGTTTTTCTCAACAGCATTGCTAATCATCGACGGTGTACCCTTTCCTGATGCCTCAAGCGGACTCAGGAAACTTCCCGAACGGAAAACAATAAGAGATATGCACCATCTGGTCCAGCGCCATTCCGAAAAGAAAGTAACGAAAGCCAGTAGCAAACTTTTTGGACTCGGCAGCTTCTGCTTTGAACGAGCCAGGTAACCAGGTAGGTAGCCTGAGGACTTGACAGGAGTTCAGTCGGGGAACTACCCATGCGACGAGACTTACGGAATGGAAATAATCTAAGTAGGGCGGCTCTCTTTGGATCAACGGCCTTTGAAATCGCTCTCGTACCCCTCTCTGCATAGTCGACGTAGGGATCGTTTATTGGCTTCGTGTCATATCCGTATACAATCGACATAACGATCGAGGTAGAATAACTAAGTGGAATGATGCCCCAGGCCTCAGCAATGAAAATTCAGAAACAATAATGAGACAAACGTGTGGAAATGCAGAGAGAAGTGCTGTGGGTCCTTGGCAATATTGAGGATCAACTGACGGGCTTTTGTGTGTTGCATCGGTTGATAGCTCCTGGCAGCTTCAGCGTTCATGGCTTGATGATAAATGCGACGGTGAAGACGCCACGTATCCCCGTATGGCATGAGAAGGGTGCCATCCGCAATCCCATACCTGAAGGTGTCAATGCAGAAACATACAAGGGTGATTGGAAGTAACCTACGGTTCTGCTGTCGGGAATGTTGGCCGGTCCGAGTAGATGTTTGACCTATGCTCGACCAGTTCTCTGGCTATCTTTGCAGAGTTTATGACTACTACCTTCATACTAAACATACGCGAATAGATGAGATCACCTGGTCTGGATTAAGCATGCAAAATGGCGCTCAACGTAACACGCACCGAATGTTTTGCGCCATTGATAGTAAGTGAACCACGGCTTGGAAGGATCAACGTTCAGCACTGCTCCCAACAGGGGGAAGCCTTTGGGCCCTGGAGGGAGAACAACGTTTCGCTTCCTGGAGCTCTGAGTGATATAGCCCAGTACTGGAATGAGTAGTACAAGGAATGTGCCCCAAAGGACGGTAGCCATGACTGTGTAGCAAGTTGGGTTGTGTTCTTCGGCGCTTCACCGCTCGATCTGTGCAAGAGTAAGTGTCGAAAAAATTACATTATACAGTCGTGTGCGTAGGTAATAACGTAGTAAAACCAGAGGGCATAGCATGCACGTGATCATTGATTGAATATTACATAACCAATCCCAGAATGGAATGTGTTATTGTCAAAAGAACAATGAGACGATTTTTCGAGCAGAGCATACAAAGGCGATGGACCAACTCATCCCGGCTCTCTTAACCGGGCCACCGTCTGCCTTTTCTTTCTTTTTGCTGTGTTCTTTCTTTCTCCTTCTTGACGTCGCAGGCCGACTTGATGTTTCCTCACGCACCTCCTCCACTTTACGACGCCCACACCGACGTGCGGACCACACTCAAACCCTACCTCCAACTCCCCCACATTCTTTCTCTTACATGGCTGGCCTACCCTGTTATTTCCTTGGTATTTGTCATCTTCAGGTTGCAGATTTCTTCACGGGAAGCAGAATCATCGGTGGCCAATGCAAAGAATGATCTCCTTGCGGCTTGTCAGGCTGCCGAACGTGCTGCAACTGCTGCTGCAAGCATGCCGCGTTACATGGCTATTGCATGCAACTACCAGTTCGCAGATTCAGTCAATGGCGCCATGAATGGCGCTCGTGAAGCTCTCATTTTGGCATTGACATGTATGGAAGCAATCATCAACTTTCTCATCAGTCTCTACCGTTCTACGTTCCTTTGCTTCCTCGAGCTTGTTGTTGTCGGTGGATTAGATCTTCTTATCAGCGCAGTCCAAGAGGTATGTTTTCTATGTCTACCAGTTTGTGTCTCACAAATCTCGTTAGATCACTTCTTTTTTGCAAAGCACTTTGAACAGCATCGTATCCGGTCTCAAGAATGATGCTACGTCGTTAAACTCCGCTATCCAAAGTGCTGTCAATTCCATAAATTCGGTTAACCCTTTCGGGAAGATCCAAGCGCCACAATTTAATGTCTCTAGTCTGGATGCACTCTCGAACGTCACCATTCCTACTGACTTTGAAACCGCTCTAATTCATCTAAATAACTCGCTGCCAAGTGTGTCATCAATTAAGCATACCATCGAAGATCTGTAAGTTGGTGCCCTTTGGTGTTAGTGAATATTTCCTTAACTCATTTAGGGTGGACACTCCTTTTGAAGTTGTCAAAGCTGATATTAATAATACGTTTCTGGGTCTTACCCTTGATCCTACGTTACTCCCTGTGCCAACGCAAAACGCTGTTTCTTTCTGCAGCGATTTTGATACGTCCTCTATTGACAATCTCAGAAACGACCTCCTCCAAATCACGAAAATTGGTACAATGATTTTGATCGCAGTCCTTTTATTCCTCCTCGCAGCTCACTGCGTTTTCGAGTGGTACAAATGGGGCTGTTTAATGCGCCATCTGCGGTTTACGCGCGAGGCCTGGGTGTCGGATCCGACGACTTATCAAACTTCTTCCAAGATTGCACCCTCTGTGACGCTCACCAATCATAACCTCCTCATGCTCCAATGCGATGCGCAGCACCCGCTGCTCACTCGTATCGCTTATATGCTAGCTGCTCAGCTACACCTCGCGCCGTCTCAGCACATCCATCTTCGCTGGTTTCTGCACTATATTTTTCACCCGCCTGCGCTCGCCTGTTTTCTCATCGGCTTCTTTGGGTTGCTCTCTGTCCAAATTCAACTCATTGCTATTGGTCCTCTTGAAGCGCAGTACAATGTTCAAGTCACTGCGACCGTACAAGATCTTTCAAACACGATTGCAACGCAGATGAATAACAGTATGTACAACCAATCAGCAGCATATGCCAACGGGATCAATATCAAGGTCGACGCCGTTCAGTCCACAATTAATAATGGTCTTTTTGGCTGGGTTAATGGCACCACTACTACCCTCAATAGCACCCTCAACAATTTTTACACTGACATCCAAGATCTCGTAGGCACCCTTTTCAACGGAACAATCCTTGAAACGCCAGCGCAGGATTTCGTCAAGTGTTTACTTGGATCTAAGGTCGACGCCATCGAAGAGGCCCTCACTTTTCTGAACCAAAACCTGAACGTTGACCTTCCGCGGGTCAATGAAACTGTCCTTGCCCTCTCGCCCACTAGTGTCAATGAAATCACGCAGCCTATTGCCACTGCTGCCACTGGCGGTACTTCGAGCAATTCCCAAGGACTCGTTGGCAGGCTCGTGGCGTCGTATGTCGACTCGCTGAAGAGAGAGCGATTGATGTTCAGTATTTTTATGGGCTTATGGGCTGTGGTCGTGTTGATGGGCATCGCCATCGTGTTTTGGCATTCGTATTGCAAGAACTGGGTGGATGCGTACAAAAGGCGGAAATGGCGGAAAGAGCAGCGAGATGGCCTCGAGGGTCTCGTCATGACGTTCGGAGAGGGGACGGCTCCGCCCCGCATAAGGGATACCGAGAAGGGTGATAGCAACCTACTTGATCCTCCTTTAGTGCGCTCGTTTACGCCGCTCCCGGAGCCTACTCGTTCTCCCTTTAGTATCAACCTTTTCCGTCGGCCAAATCAGCAGGGTCTGCCTTCATCCAACCATCCTCTCAAGTCGCTGGAGCCTACCTTCGAGAAGAGCTGGGATAGCTTCTTCCGTCGTGATGGCGCGGATAACAAGCATCCGGAGATGGATCAAGAGGTTTACCCAGTTATCAGTCGTCCAATGAAACTGATGAATTTTGGTAAGAAACCTAGTGGTGGGGAGGTCTTGGCTCCGTCTGGAGGGGACCGCTCGGATGACAAGCCAAAGACTACCTGGTTCAAGCCAGTCACAGGATGGTTCTCGAAGGGGAGTGTTCAGCCCATGTCGGAGTTTGTGGTCAATGGAAACTGCCAGCCTGCTGGGGATTCTCGTACTTCTCGTCCGCGGTTGATGATCTCGGTCGACCAAGCCTCGGCGGCTACACCACGAAACCTTCCGAAAATTGAGAGGACATCCTCCCCTGTGCGTGAGGAACGATCATCTTCACCGATTCGCCCTTGGATGAAAAACATCCCCCCGAAGAAAGCCATGCCTCTCACTGTTCTCCCACCTCCTCCGGTTTCTCAACTCAATGTTCCTGGGAACGTGTGTTCAAATTCTGCCATTAGTGGACCTCTTGCAATGCCACTGTATAACGCCTTTGGGGAACGCCCGCCATCTCAGACACCTGTTCGTGCACCCTATCCCCATCCGGGTGGGGGACATAAACGTTCGTCGACCGTTCCATTGCCAATCACTCCACCACTGGCAGGTCCTGTCAGTCGGCTCGGATTCAACGGTCCTACGCCACGCCTTCTCACAAACACGTATGCACAACGCCCGGACGACTCGACGACCAATCCATTTGCTACGCCTTTTGACGATGACGCCGGCGTTGTCGGCCCCTCAAAGCCGAAGAGAATTACGAATCCTTTCGCAGGCATTGTCCCATAATCACCGTGCGAGGTTTGGTGTACTTCTGATCTCACTTAATATTGGGACAACTCTCGTATGTTATCATTGAATTGATGTTAATCACTCACTTGATTGAGTTACGGCTTGATTGCACATCCATACGCACACCCTTACAATTGACATAAATGTATCTCTAGTGGATAGCATTACTTTGGTGGTCAAAGCAGATGTACTTAGCAGCAGCAAAATGTGTCTACATTGTCCTTCATATACCTACTCAGGTGCCTCCCGCATCCGAGAGACACCAGATGGATGATGGGAGCATAAAGTCATCGATGCCGCGACGCGATACGATAAACTCCAATGCGAACTTGAGATCCGCCATAAACACCTATTTGTTGGGCAGTCCATGAACCTACCAATAAATCCAAAAGCCTCTTCCTTTAGAGGTGCCAAAGTCGAAATCAGCACGCCGCTGTATCTCGGGCTCAAGCATCACAGAGAACATAAGGCACGAGCCCATGGCGATCTATGTGTCCGCACCAAGTGCGCTCCTCCAAAAAGTCCCACCGACATCTCCGAGAACCCTCTCTACCTCGGCCTGCTCCAAGTTAAGGATTACCTTCCGCTCACCTACCGGTTTGCGCGCTGCTGTAAACCTATCCTCCATGAGTATCGCACGCGACGCGAGGAGGGAGTCCAGAACGAAGGTGAGCTCTCCAAGAGTGGGCGGCCGGGTAGATACGCCTTCTCCGAGGGTCTCCACGTAAATCAAGTGCTGGCGCTCAATCTATCGAACGCTCAAAAGCCCACTTGGGAACTAACATAACCAAGAACCTACCTCTTCCCATTTGATTTCTTCCACACCTTCCCTTTTCATGCACTTTACCAGAGCAGCTAGCATGATCCTCTCGTGTAGGCTCAATTCTCCCAGAAATGCAGCGGTTGGACTATTCTGCATTACTTTAATCACCTCCTTGACCTCTTCCATGCCTGCGGTTGTGCCTTTTGGATGAACGAGTTCAACGGCGCGTCTACAGATATCTAAAACGCGACGAGCATCACCAGAAATGGATGACACTTTCATTGAGGCAAACTTGACGCCGTCAACGGTAATAACGTCGTGTTGGTGCTGTGACGGGAGGCTCTCCTTAGCAGCAAGAAGACGCGCGTGCACGATCTCCTGGAGTTGGGGGGTTGTGTACGGCTGGAAATTGATCCTGGTCATCCCTTCGCAACATATTAGATTTTATCAAACGGTCCCCACAGCTGTTTCTTACCCAGACGGCTGCGAACACGTCCACTCATGACCCTCTCTGGAAGGTCCATGGTATTCGCAACTGCTATCACGACAAGCTTTGACCCAACTAGCGTGGGCCAATTGAAAAAGTTGTAGACAACATCTTGTTTCGTCGTGACAAGTTGGTCCAGTTCATCCATCAACACGACGCTGACAGAACCATTCACACACCATTAGTCATTGACACCCTCGATTCGAAATCACTACCAACCATGCATGGCCACCTGGGCCAGCTCGAACACCGGCACTGAAGTGGTTGCTGAGTCGCTTCAGCGCTTCCTTCGCGCTAATCTTGAGATGACCATCTTCAGAGACGTCGTGGCCGGAGATCGTTTCCCAAAGGAGGTTATACGCCGCTGGTGGTTCAGGAATTTTGAGACCATTTATTTCAACGTACGTAAATGGGATTGTTTCCTATACCGTTTATCAGTA